>RPOG01003845.1:6455-54713 GCA_008086565.1 Thalassoma bifasciatum | reverse complement strand
CAGTTTGCTCACACAGAGTAGACTGTTTTCTTAAAATATTTATTGACTTTTATTGAGAATAAAGCAACCACATTATATCAAAAAGAACAGTGTTCACATATAACCTTTAAACAGAAACAATAAACCCCCAAACATTTGATTTCCAGACCTGAGTGTCACTAAAAACACCAAGACATGAAAACTTATTGTAGGTATGTGTGTGATTTTGCATTGTAAGGTTGCATGAGTGTCTTCCGTTTGGGTTTGTTTCGAAATGTATCCGTTTTTTTTCTCTCACAGCATCAAGTTAATACTTTAAATTGGAAGTGTTTTTTTTCCAAATTATATAAAACAATTTTCCAAAATATAATGATATATTGGACATCTAATCTAATATCCTAACCATTATACATGTAACACTTTGTCAATTGCATCGTAGGCGAAGCTACTGATATAAATATTCAGTGCATTTACTGATTCCCTGTCACAACATATAGTTGAATAACTAATAAAACCTCTGCTGCCTGAGCAAAGAGATGAACTCTTTTTATCTTCAGTGAAATCAAGGGAGCAAATATTTTACAATTGTGTGGCTGGTATGTTGTACTGCATTACTGTGAACTGCCTCAAACACCAGTTTTCCATGACAAACTCAAAGAAAGCAGATAAAAAACAGTAATACTATACAATCAAACCCATATCAGTGAAGATCAGTGTGTGTTAAATGTACAGATGATGCCAAATTCTCCTGCTTAAAAACCAAATCTGTGCTGTTGACCTTGTCGTGGAGGTATGTCGTACGCCTGCTTTGTGTTTTTACACAACAAAAGGACACAAACAAACACTTTCCATGGCTTGTTGATGGATTATTAACAATTAATCTGAAGCTGAGTAACTCACAATGTAGATTAAAGGTAATGGATTCAAAAATACAGCTTTAAACATGGTTAAATCTCAGACCAGTATGAACAGACGATGAACACAGAGGTCAACACATTTAAGACGCCCCCCGAAAAAAAAGGAAATGCACAAATGAAAGACAGCCATAAATACAACAGATGTTTCATTATTCTTTGATATTGTGTGTTTATGAATACTTCACTTTATATTTTTACCCAATGTGGTCACAGCTAAAGGAAAACCAGCAGAAGAAACAAATCTCTTCAGGGTTTCAGGGTGAATTTTCTTATTCAGCGACACAAAAAGTTAGGAAAAACAGCCAAGAAAAGTGAAATAAAATCCAACACGTAGTCATGAAGAGAGCGACAAATCTTTAAAATTCATCTGTAAATGCTGTTGCTTTTATCAGTTTAGCCCTTTGTACTTCAGTTTATTATAACAGGACAAAAGAAAAAGGACAGTTTCCTCATAGTTCAGACTTCATCCGTAAAATTTCACTTTTTATCTCATGATTTTGACTTTTTATGTACAAATGTTCACCAATCACTACATAATTTACATCTTTTATCTTATGATTTTGACATTTTATGTGCAAATTTTGACCTTTTATCACATAATTTTGAGTTTTTAATCTAAAATTTCTTTATTTTAACTCTCAAAATTTGAACTTTTTATCTCAAGATGTCAATAACTTTTCTCCTAGTTCTGACTACATTTAAAATTTAATCTCAAAATTTTAGCTTTTTTTCTTACAATTCTGACTTTTACATCTCAATATTTCAACTTTTATCTGCCAATTTTTACTTTAAAATCTTACAATTTTAATTACGTTTGTCTTAGTTCTGGCTATATTTGAAATTCTGACCATCTCAAAATTTCAGCTTTTTTTTTTTTCAAATAATTTTGACTTTTAATCTCAAAATTCAAATTTTTCATCTGCAAATTTCAACTTTCTATCTCAAAATTTCAACTTTTTTCTGTATATATTTTGACTTTTTATTTCAAAATTTTGGCTTCTTGTGGGCAAAAAAAAACAAAACAAAACCCAACAAAGCCAAGTTTTCATTCATTTTTTTACAGATTTCAGGATGATAAAAGTCAGGGAACACAGCCAAGAAAACTGACAAGTGAAATAAGCAAAATAACCATTTCCTAAACTTGCTTCAAAACATGAAATATAGATGCAAATTAGAGAAGGAGAAACAGGAGAAACATGTGAAAACTATCCAGTAAAGAGTTTTTTTGGTTGCTGATCGCTGAACTCTGACATGCATGTGAAGGAAATGTAAAGCTGGGATGAATCAAGATGCATTTGTTTATCTTTAAGGTGGAGATTAAAGGTTTGTGCTCGGCCAGTTCGACCTGCTAAAGATGCGGCTTAATGCTACAGGCAGAGAGAAATAAAAGCCCAGAGAGCGTCTGAATCCTCTTGGAAAGAAAAACGACACAGATTGGAAACCAGGCTTTGTCTTCCAACATCCACGGCTTCACGCTGGGATAAACTTCCACAAATAAACTCAAAATATTGTATCAAACTTTCAGTGGAGTTTCTGAAATTGTTGCCACAAAGGGAGTGAGGTGCTCAAAAACTTCAGCTCAGGTGGTTAAAGTTGCTCCCTGACTTTCAGTTTTACAACAGTGATTCCCAACCTGTGGGTCATGAAAGTATTTCAAGTGGACCAACAAATTATCAAGATAAAAACAAACAGAATTCTGTCTTAAATGTTGAAGCGTAGTCACGTTCAAAAGGATGTAAACCCTGAAGATACAGAACAGTTTCTGGTCGCTTTTTGCTTCTGTCTCACTTTTCTTTGCTCTGCTCTTTTTTGGGTTCCGGCAAAATTTAAAGAATTTATGACGTGCGACTACAATGTGTACATTCATCATTTAGGGCTTGATTAAAGCAGGAAAATACAGGATTTAACTAGAGCTACAGAGGAGGACGAGGGCCACTGAGAAAAAGAAATAAGATCATAGAAATTTTTCTATAAAGTTTATCCCCCCCCAAAAAGACAAAAAGTCAGAATTCTAAGATAAGAGTCAAAATTCTGAGTGTACATTCAACATTCTCAGATTAAACTAAAAATTCTGAGTTAAAGTCAAAATTTTGGGATTAAAGTAAGAATTCTGGGATTAAAGCAAGTATTGTCAGATTAAAGTCAGAAATCTGAGATAAAAGTCAGAATTTTTAGACTAAAGTCAGAATTCTCAGATTAAAGTCAGAAATATGAGATTAAAGTAAGAAATATGAGATTAAAGTCAGTATTCTCAAATAAAAGTCAGAATTATGAGATTAAAGTCAGAATTATGAGATTAAATTCAGAAATATGAGATTAAAGTCAGAATTATGAGATTAAAGTCAGAAATATGAGATTAAAGTCAGAATTATGAGATTAAATTCAGAAATATGAGATTAAAGTCAGAAGTCTGAGATTCAAGTCAGAATTATGAGATTAAAGTTAGACATATGAGATT
The DNA here is from genome assembly GCA_008086565.1 of Thalassoma bifasciatum. Taxonomy (NCBI): domain Eukaryota; kingdom Metazoa; phylum Chordata; class Actinopteri; order Labriformes; family Labridae; genus Thalassoma; species Thalassoma bifasciatum. The sequence goes on along the minus strand of RPOG01003845.1, from coordinate 51,359 downwards.
AAAGTCAGAATTATGAGATTAAAGTCAGAATTCTCAGATTAAAGTCAGAAATATGAGATTAAAGTCAGAAGTCTGAGATTAAAGTAAGAATTATGAGATTAAAGTCAGAAATATGAGATTAAAGTGAGAATTCTCAGATTTAAATCAGAATTCTCAGATTAAAGTCAGTATTCTCAGATTAAAGTCAGAATTCTCAGATTTAAGTCAGAAGTCTGAGATTAAAGTCAGAAATATGAGATTAAAGTCAGTATTCTCAGATCAAAGTCAGAAATACGAGATTAAAGTCAGATTTCTCAGATTTAAGTCAGAATTATGAGATTAAAGTCAGAAATATGAGATTAAAGTCATTATTCTCAGATTAAAGTCAGAAATATGAGATTAAAGTCAGATTTCTCAGATTTAAGTCAGAATTATGAGATTAAAGTCAGAAATATGAGATTAAAGTCAGAATCCTTAGGTTGAATTTAGAATTCTGGGGATCAAAGTCAATTTTCTGAAATAAAAACTAGAATTTTGATTTTTTTTGTTTTTTTGTACTAAATTTTGAAGATTTTCTCCTCACAGTCAGTGTCACTTTTGCTCATGGCCATAAACTTGCTTTAAATGTAGGATTCTGACTTTTTTCTTTGAATACAGTGTATTTAAAAAACAAAAATTAGAAACATTTTAATTCAGTGGCCCTAATCCTCTTCGGTACAGAGCAGACTGTTTTTTTCTGTTAATTTTCAGAGAGGATACAAGAATCAAGACGATGTCGATAAACTTCTCTCATCTTTTCTGCTGTTGACACATTATTGACGGCACCTGTGATACGTTCAGGTACCCCTGGGAAACATGAGAATCTGAACATTACGCATTTTTCCAGGTTTTGGATTGGACTAATGGTTTGTAAATGCCTGTCATTTAAAAGTTAGTGTTTTTTTGTTGCTCCCGCAGGTGGGTTTAGTCTCCCAAGGGTTAAACATGTTCAAATATTTATATATATATTAAGAAAAGGGACATTTTTGAGATTTCAAAGCGAGTTGGAAAAGGTTGGGAACCACTGTGGTACAGGTTGTGTGTAATTATTCCATATTTTCATCTTTTAATTCAGTTTTTATCACCGTAAACACCCGAACATGAAGAGATGAAGATGAAGAGAAGAAGAGGATTGAACTCTTCTCTTGCTGGTTTTGTTTCTTCTTCGCTGTGACAACACTGAGTGGATATGTTTGAGCTCTTTGATAAACCGTGGTCCTTTAATCCTTGGTATGAACTTTAACTGTTAGTGTACTGGTTAGATAGCTGAATATTTTACAACCATTTAAAACAATGACTGCAACACTCAAAATCTAAAAAAAAAAAAAAATAGAACAAGCTTCCTTAATTTACATCTCTTTTTTTTGCAATTTCCCATAACAAAATGTAAAAAATATCTCATGTCTGTTTTTAAACATCTTACAATCTGTTTACAATTTCACCCAAGAATGCAGAAAATAAAATATTTTACTCTCCAGGGGCAAAAGCCGGGGCACTCATCGTTTTTTTTTTTCTAGATTATGGTGTTCAAAACAAAAAGAAAGTATAAAACAGGGAGAAAAATATTCAAAAAGATGGCTTTGGGAGACATGCACTCTCAAACTAGCCTGTACAGTTTAAGATGAAGAAATATCCCTCTGTTTGAAAATAACAAACCTTAAAAAGGTAGAAAATGAGACTATGTTTTGTTAAAAGCATTCAATCAATAAATAACATGCTATAAAAACATTATAAAAAGACAATCTCAAGAAGAAGACCAAAGAGGATGATGACCTAAATCTTTAGTTCTCTCATGATTTTAAGGGGATGACTTCCTTTAAAACAGTGATGGTTAAAAAACAAGGTCCCATCAGCGGATTTCGTTCAACAGAAAGCAAAAAAAATATTAATATCTACACGTCTCTTTTTTTAAAATCACATTTTTGAGCTTTTAAAGCCTCTTATTATTGCCCCGGGGACAGGGAGAAAGAAACTCACGGGTACATTTCTCTGCTGTAAAAAATGCTGGGTGAGAAATTATACAATACTTTATGTAACAAGATGGATGTCAAGTACAATGTACAGATTCAGGAGATCATTTGGGTAACGGCGGCAGAGGAGGAGGCGGTTCTGAAGGCAGCGGAGGAGGTCGGGAGTTCCCCCCCCTGGAGCCCCCAGCGTACCTGTAGTCCCCGTACTGGGATCTGTAGTCAAACATGGACGGTTGCGCCGGTTGGACGCCCTGCGCGCTCAGAAGCGAGTTCAACATCTCAAAAGTGTCCTGGTACTCGTTCGACTGCGCCCCCGCCGCCGCACCGTGCCCGTTCGTGTCCGTCTTGTCGCTTTTGGAGTGCGAGTAGCTCCCCTGGTGGTGCTGCAGGCTCAGTGCGGGGAGGATGTCGCCCCCGTGCCCCAGAGTTTGCCCCGAGGAGGAGGAAAGGGGCGGGAGCTGGTAGGGGTTCCTGGAGGATTTGCTGACTTTGGCGGCGGTGGCGGCAGCGGCGGCGGGGTCCTGGGAGTGCGTCCTCTTACGTGAGGCGGATGAAGACGAGGATCCAGTTCTGGAGGAGTCGCTCGCCACCTTTTTGCTGCTCCCCGCCGCCCCGCTGGAGCTGGAGGAGTGTTTGTGTGAGGAGGAGGAGGAGAGGGAGGCGCCGCTGGAGGAGGAGGAGGAGGAGTGGTGGTGGTGATGGTGATGGTGATGATGGTGGTTGGAGCGTTCTCTGTGCTTGTCCCTGCTCTTCCCCTCCTCCCCTGACCCCCCCCTCTGCTTCTCAGGCACTCGTATCCTCACTTTAATGTCCGGGTCCTGACTCCTGGAGCTGCCGCCGTGCCCGCCGCCACCGCCGCCACCTCCGCCACCTCCGCCGAGAGGGAGGCGCATTTTCAGCGAGCTCCTCTCGTGCCTCTCCTTCTCCAACGGGATTTTCAGGATGATGGGCGAAGGGTTGGAGGCGTCTGCGGCGGAGGAGGAGCTCGACTGCTGGTGATGATGCTGCTGCTTGTCCTTCCTCTGCTGCTGACCAATCAGAGCCTGAGCAGCGTTGGCGTAGTCTCTCTTCACGCTGGCCTCCATGTTCTCCAGCTTCCTCTTTTGGGCGGCGAGGACGTCTGCGTTTTTGGCGCGGTACTCGCTCAGTGACACCTTCGCGGGAGCGTGGACCTCGTTGTTAGGCTGCTGCGTCTGCTCCGACGCCGCCTGCTGTCCTTTACCGCTCCACGTCTGAGCGCTGCCCGACGCTCCTCGCTCCTTCTCGCCCGCAGCTGAAGAGGAGGAGGCGGAGGATGGAGCGGAGAGGCTCATGAGGCCGGCGACGGTGCTTTCTGACGAGGCCATGGAGATCATGTTCATCATGGTGTCTCTCTGGTCGCCTTCTTCCTGGACTTTGGGCTTCGCTTTCGGCGTCTGACCTCCGGCCTGAGAGAAAAAGACAAAACAGACGTCAAAGAAAACGCACTAAGTTTCAAACACGCTTCCAGTTAGAGATGAGTATTGATAAGATATTATTGATACTGATGCTATTATCAATTCTGCTTATAAAACCGATTCTTAATTCTCTTGAGTGAGTCTGTTGACGAAAAAGTAGCTGTGTCAATAATATTTTGCTAAATTTATAATAGGGCTGAAAGATTCTCTAAAACAATCTAATTGTGATTATTTCCTATATTGAAATTGTGATTTTTTTGTGCGATTATTTCTGGGTTACAATCTTGTACGTTTTTTAACAAACACATTGTAAGACATGAGCAGTTTCATCAATTACAGCACAACAACAACAACAACAACAAGAAGTCATCACTGCTACAACTGGCACTGATTTTTAGACATTTTCGTCACTTTTCACTTCTTTTCTGCCACTTTTGGACCGTTTTCCTGATACCTTCTCACTTCTTTACAGCTAAACTTCCAATTTTTTGATACTTTTCACTCTTTTTTTGCCACTTTTGGACCACTTTTTGGCAACAAACTGACAATTTTCCCAATTGGTCAAAACTTTTCCTGCCACTTTTCATCACTTTCTTCACCAGTTTTGCTACTTTCCAAATTTTTTTAGGGTCTCTTCCAAAATTTTGCTATTTTTGTAGCTTTTGTTACCATTCTAGACACTTTTCACGCTTTTTTTTGCAACAAACTGACTGTTTTCCAAGTTTAAACTCGATTTCTTGCCCCTTTTACTACTTTTCATTGTTTTTTTCACCAGTTTTTCCTTCTTTCTAAGTTTAAGGTTTCCTCCAAAATTTTTGTTGCCATTTTAAGCACTTTTTGCTCTTTGTTGCCACTTTGGGACCATTTTTTGTAACTTTTTGAGAATTTCCAGGTTTTATCCCAATTTAAATGCCAATTTTTGTTGTCTTTTTGGCAATTTTTACTACCTCAATTTTTAAAATATTTTTACCATTTTTTGCCATAGTCTCTTACCGTGTCCTTATAATTTATTTTGACTTTAAATATTGGGTAGCTGCGATACACTGAAACACATATTATATGCACCTTCTTTATATATGTATGCACTTATATTTATATATATATATATTTTTTTTTAATGACTTTTGTCTACCCTTTAAATATACTAGACCTCTTAACGGTGCAATATAATCATAACAAATACCTCAACACGACTGCACACGGCACATTTCTTTTTTTATCTAATGCACGTTTTCCTCTTCCTTGTTTCGAAATTGTTGCTGCACTTTAAGGGAAGCTTTGAAATCTCGTTGTACAATTGTACAATGAAAATAAAGGCCTTCTAATACTAAAAATCGGGACCTGAGCATTTATTTTGTAACACTAACATATAAATGTGAGCTGACATGACAATAAAGTTCCTTAAATCCTTGAACAAAAGCAAATGATGTTGATAGATTGAACCATTTCTTATTGGTTCTCCATTCCCACCACTACTTCCACAGAGGCTTCTTCTGATTAGCACATGTAATTTATTTCAGGGCTCTTCTCGTCGGCGGCTCATTTCAGCTTTGAGTTGAGGACAGATTTGTACCTTCCAGTTCCGGATCCGTTTCAACCTGCTGGGTGTTTTCTCCAGAATCTGCAGGAACTCATGTGTGAGCTCTGAAACAGGATGAAACAAACCTCTTTTGAAACCTTTTGATAAAACTGACTGAACTGTGGGGGAAAAAAACAAAACACACAGACGGACGACACGTACCGTCGAGCAGCTCCAGCGTCACAGTGGGATCCACGTACTCCCACCAGTGTTTGCCGTCCGTCGACACCGGGATCTCCCAGTTCGACCATTTGCAGGCGAGGTGGATGCAGACGCAGGCCACGACGGGTGGACTGTACTGCAGGCAGAACGTGGTTAAGTGCAGACTACGTGGCAGGATACGTCCAGGAAGGAAAAGAAAAATCAGAAAAGGGGAGAAGAGAGAGCAGATATTCAGTATATTGAGTTTGACGAACTTTTACATCAGGAACAGAAGCTGATTTTTCTGCAAACGGTTGATATACCTGTTAGTGGCCATAAAGTATGATGTTTGAGCCAAATCCTTACTCGCTGGAACAACAACAGAGCAAAAAAACATACTTAAAACCTGAAACAAGACCACCTGACAGGAAAACGTACTAAATAAAAAGCTCAAAAATATCCACACAGAGTTTTATGATTCAAAGAGTCGATGCTCACCTCTGACCAGCTGAGTGCACTTGACAACATGAGTGTGTGGATGATCGATGGTGATCTCAAAAGCTGTTTATAAAGAAGAGACAGAGACGAGGTTTGATTAGATTTCACTGATTCAGTTTTTGTGAGAGAAATCATCAAAATCTGTGAAGAAAACAGGAAATGATTATCGTGCCCAAATCAGAGAACGCAAAATCTGATTTCTTTTAATTAAACACGAAAAAAAAAACAGACCACGTCATTCTTCCCCGACTTACCCAGAGTCTGCAGAATTATGCTCTCAAGAATAACCAGGTCTTGGGCTTGTTGCAGGTAAGCCTGAGGTTGAAAGGACAGGCACGTTACTCACAGCGAGGCCTCCATCCTTCGTTAAACATGTCACAGACACTTTCCTGGACTTTACAACTTTGTAGAAACTAAGGCTGAACAATATGCAAAATTTCATTTTTTGTGTGTTTATTTCTAGGTTCCTATCTTATATGTTATTAAACAAACATATTGTAGAGCATGAACAGTTACATTAATTACAAAAAAACAACAACAACAACCCACTACCACTACAACTGGGACTGATTTTCACACATTTTAGTCACTTTTCACTTCTCTTTGGCCATTTTTGGGCCATTTTTTGACACCTTCTCACTATACTTTCCAGATTCACTCCCAGTTTTCTTGACAGCTTTGGCCCAATTTTGACACTTTTCACTCTTTTTTTGCCACTGCTGGACAAGATTTTGCGACAAACTGATTATTTTCCAAGTTTAATCCAAACTTTCTTACCATTCTTGTGGACTTTGGCTATTTTTACCAAATTTCACTCTTTTTCGTTGCTTTTTTTCACCATTTTTGCTACTTTCTGAATTTTTAAAAGTTTTCTCCAAAATGTTTCTTGCTAATTTTGTTGATTTTGTCCATTTTAGTAAATTTTCACTTCTTTTTTTGCCACTTTTGGACTATTTTTCCTGATACCTTCTCACTATTTTCCAAGTTCACTCCCAATTTAGCACCATTTTTTGCAACACAACTGACTTATTCCAAATGTATTCCCAACTTTCTTGCCATTTCTGTTGACTATGGCCATTTTTTTCACCATTTTTGCCACTTCCTCAAAGTTTCTTCCAAAATTTTCTTGCTAATTTGTGTTGCTTTTTGTCCATTTTAGTCACTTTTTCACACTTTACTGCCACTTTTTGCTACTTTTTGAGTATTTCCAGGTTGCATCCCAACATAAATACCAATTCTTGTTGTTTTTGCCCATTTTTTGACACTTTTGGACCATTTTTTTGCAACACAACTGACTATTTTTCACGTGTCTTCCCATTTTTCATCACTTCTTTCACCTTTTTTCCTACTTCCTTAAAGTTTCTTCCAAGATTTTCTTGCTAATTTTCGTTGCTTTTTGTCCATTTTAGTCACTTTTCACTCTTATGGCCACTTTTGGACCATTTTTTGCTACTTTTTGAGTATTTCCAGGTTTTGTCTCAGCTTAAATACCAATTTTTGTTGATTTTGCCCATTTTTTTGACATTTTTGGACCATTTTTTGCAACACAACTGACTTATTCCAAATGTATTCCCAACTTTCTTGCCATTTCTGTTGACTTTGGCCGTTTTTTTCACCATTTTTTCCACTTCCTTAAAGTTTCTTCCAAAATTTTCTTGCTAATTTGTGTTGCTTTTTGTCCATTTTAGTCACTTTTTCACACTTTACTGCCACTTTTTGAGTATTTCCAGGTTGTATCCCAACATAAATACCAATTCTTGTTGTTTTTGCCCATTTTTTGACACTTTTGGACCATTTTTTTGCAACACAACTGACTATTTTTCACGTGTCTTCCCATTTTTCATCACTTCTTTCACCTTTTTTCCTACTTTCTTAAAGCTTCCTTCCAAAATTTCCTTGCTAATTTTCGCTGCTTTTTGTCCATTTTAGTCACTTTTCACTCTTATGGCCACTTTTGGACCATTTTTTGCTACTTTTTGAGTATGTAGAGGTTTGTCCCAGCTTAAATACCAATTTTTGTTGTTTTTGCCCATTTTTTGACACTTTTGGACCATTTTTTGCAACACAACTGACTATTTTCCATGTGCATTTTACCATTTTTCATAACTTCTGTCACCATATTTGCTCCTTCTTCTTAGATATTTTTAAAATTATGCTTTTTTTTGGGCCTTTCATGTCTTTAATTTGATAAAGTGGGAAAAGGGGAGAGAGTGGGGAGTGACATGCAGGAAAGGCCGCAGAACGGATTCAAACCTGGACCACCCACTCGAGGGGAAACCTCATGGTCCCACTAGGTCATCTGCGCCCCTTTTGGCTGTTTTTACGGCCTCAAACTAAGTTTTATTGCTGTTTTTTCCTCTTTTTACTACTTGGATTGTTTCTTTTGTAAAGGTAGTTTTTAACAGTTTGTCTCTTTTAGGTTGAGCAGAGTAAAGTAACTCTGGTGTAGAACAGAAAACATCTGCTGCAAAACATGTAGCTGATATTTTGACACATTTCAGGTTTTAGAAATATTGCAGTCTGTGACAAGAATATTGTAACTTGACATATTGTGATTTTATCTTATTTACAATTAATTTCCCAGCCCTAGTACATGGATTCAAATCAGAGCTGCACCATAATAGGAAGCTTGAGCTTGAATTGTCATTATCTAGAGATGTGAATCAATGAACAGTACTGTTTAGAGAAACTTCTAGAACAAGCACAATGCATTTCGTGAAGCTGATCTGCATTGGAAAGAGAAAAGGGTAATTTCTACAGGGAGCAAAGCAAACTTTAAAGAGACAGTGAAGAGAATCTGATTCTGTATGAAGTGGCAGTGACTCCCTACAGCTGGCGGACTTGGGCAAACTGTCCTGATATTTGTTATCAAAGTGAATGTGAAAGTAGCTATGATCTTTTAAAACTACTTCTCTTGGTTCAAAGCAACTTATTACCAGATACAAGGTAATGTTTTTATCAACAGTTACACAGCGCTGTTGTTTTAAACGTGACAACAAACTTTGTGAATTTGTATCTTAGTTTAGTAACCAGCTAAATTTAGCGCTACTCACAGCTCGGTGCTCTAAGACATGTCTGTAACGTTAGGGAACCATGGTTACGTCCTACCAGTGTTCATCTACCAACTCCAACCTCACCAAGCAGAGCAAACGTAGCCTGGTTCTTCATTTTATTGACAGACTCTCAGGTTTGAACAGATAATTTTTTGCTTTAGATAGTGCAGAAATTTACATCAGTCTTTCTCAGGTCACCCCATAGCCAAAAAAACAACAACCTTTTTTTGCTGATATGTATGGATCATTATAGAAATATTGACTGGGAAACAGGTCAATCAACATTAAATTTAATAATCATAGATGGAGCAGCACACTGCATGGCCATAAATACCCGAGAAGTTGTTTGACTTTTACCTGGGAAAAGTTGAGTCCTGTCTTTTACTGTATCACTATCTCTAGATTAAATTTTCAGGGGGCTAACACAGAGATAATAAATACAGTTTTCTAAGGACAGAAGCATTGTCTATTGCTTTTAACAGTCGACGGGCAATGGAATTTAGTTTTGGTACGTTGTGGGCAGAATGTAGCTGGAAAAAGTATCTCTGGACAGGACAAGTAGGAATTAAGACGAGTAAAAGAAGTAAATATGGAAAGCACTTGTTCTGAAGGGCAAATAAGCAAAAACCATCTGACTCCATTGTTATGTGAATATTGAATCTAAAAATGAATATTGCGTTGGCACACAAAACGATGCTGATACAGAAACGACATATTGTGCAGCTCTATGAAAATGCATTTACTTTAGCAGTTACAAAACAAACAACTCAAAATACATCCATCCATACATGAGAAGTGTTGATCATTCATGTTATGATCGTTGAGGAAATTAAAACTTCAAACTTGTTGTTGTGAAAGATCAACACACGTAAAGTTTCAAAGCAGCAGAATACATATACAGAACACCACAAAACATCACAGAACCGCAATGAAAGTTCAATAACTTTGCTCATTTGACCCATAGATTGTGCTGCCTTGGCAAAAAAGGCAGAAACAAATAAAAAACAGACTTCAGCTCTCATGGTCAACATCTGTTGCTGCAAGATAAATTCAACCTTGAAGAATCATGTTGTGATGGAGAAACAACTTAGAAAGTCAAACATGAGCTTTATCTTTCAGAACAGACGACCTTGTAGACTCTGAACAATCCAAGACACGTCATTTAGATCAACAAACACTCAAAACCATCACAGTCTGTATTATGGAACAGTTCTTTCCATATAAATACAAGGGTTGTGATCATTTTCAGGCCCTATATCATCATCATACAACTCACAAAGAAATATTTACTGATCTCAAGCCTCAAAAGTTATCATGTTGCAAGGTCATCTTCACTTGTTTTGGATGAAATTCTGACTCAAGGGGTTGTGTTTTTGTTCTGAGAGTTGGTAATAAGTAGCCTCTTTCTAACAGCATTTTTCCTGCAATTACAACATTTCTGGAATCAGCTCCAGCTCTTCTGACATTTCCTTTCCAATTCATCTTTTTAGTCATTGCGGCATAGTCAGCGACAACATGTATGAGCTAAAAATTCACATGAAATCAGTAAATGCAGCAGGACAGGAAACAGCTGCTCCGACAACAGAGACCACGACATCCACACAGAGCGAGTCAACGCACAGCTGTCAGCCATTAAACGTGGCGTCAATGTAGACGACACTAAGTTTAAAAATATTGGCCAATCAGTGACGTCACTCACATCTCACTTATATATAAGGAAAAGCATCATAGCTCCTCTTTAAAGTGGGGTAAACAAAAAATTAAAGAGACACATTTAAGGGGAATTGTCACTTACATCGCTGCGCACATCTGGAGGAGGATCCTGAGGATTGAGACACGCGTGTGCCACTTTGATCACATGCTCCAGCTTCCTGGGCTGCTCCTCCACCTTGGCAGCCAAGAAAAGCGCAGCAGGAGATATAACCTGAGAGAGAGAGAGGGGAAAATGAGTTTATCAGAATCAACTTTAATCGCCAAGTATGCTTGAACATACAAGGCATTTGTTATGGTACACTGTGCTCTCTTGTACAAGGTAGTAGTAAGGCATAAAAGGGAAAATAATGATAATAATACAGTAAAAATGTTGCATATAGAATATTATCCACAACTATAAACACAAAAGAGAAGCAAATAAACAAAACTAATATAAAATCATTTATACACCAGTATGAAGGAGAAGGAGGGTAAAGTGAGGGAAACGTGTACTCACATTTCTGTGAAATTTGGTGAAGGACTGGACCATGTAGAACCGGTGCATGTACACAATGGCTGTATTAATAGTAAGTTGGGACCTGATACATGGAGGTTAAGGAGAGTGATGGGACAAATGGGCATAACACATCAAAACAAAGCCTTTCATGTTCAATTTAAGGGTCAGATGTCATCTAGTATAGTTAAATAGAGTGTAATATTGCTCTAAAGATGTAAATCTGAGCTTAATATCAACTTTTCTTCACAAGTGAGACAGAAAAACAAAACACAGAAGAAGTTAGCTTCACACTTCAAACAGAGGTTAGCTGAGAGGTGTTGTTTACCAAAAGTAACACATGAGATTAAGCCACTTTTGGGGTCGGATAAGAAAAACAATCACATGAAAACACTAATTTTATGTGAGTTTTGTGGGTTAAACTGTGTACAGGACACCTTCAGATTTCAGATTTTTGCAAGCAGTGCCAACTACGTACTGCATTAGAAAGTAGTATGAAGTAGGTGAATTCGAAAACAGCCTAAGTCTCCTTCTTCAAAAGTCCCGAAAATAAACAACAACAACAACAACATTAACAAATCCAACCCTGACAAATTTAAGACCTTTGAGTGATTTATTTAAGATCAGAATATAACATTTCAATGAATTCAAGACTTTTTAAGGCCTTAGTTTTAAATACATGACTTTAAAACTTTTTAATGGTGTGTTTTAATCCTGAGTGTAATGTTACTGTTTCAATAACAGTTGATGCTAATGCTAATAACGTCCTGAAGGCCCCACAGGCCTCTGAGGTTTCAGCCCTGGAAGAAGCGTTAGTTCAATATTTATACCACATTTAAATCACACACAGCCTCATAACAGCTTATTTAAGGTTTAAATTAAGTCAGAAAAGCGTCTTATAGGAGAGAAAAACAAACACTGGTGGAGCTCCGGAGCGGACCGGCTCCTGTAGCAGGAGCTAACCGGAGCCTGAGCCTCTCGGGCCCGGACAAAGATACACATTCAGCCGCTGTCCCATGTCCTGCAGCAGGTTCGCCGCCTGTTGTCGGTAACTCAGCTCCTTGTCCGGGTCTAGTCCCGCTCTCCGGGATGGGCTGTTGTCGATCTGCTGTCGGGTGTAGTACCATTTGTTGTTACAGTTTGCAGGGAGAGAACGAAACGAAGCCGCCATCACTGAGAAGGACGAGAGTTTAAAATTTCTGCGCGTCACAGGAACATACGTCAGGCTGCGGAGTGACGTAGGCGTGAGTCATACACAGACCGACAGGGGGCGCTGCAACACTCTTTTTTTTTTTTTTTTTTTTAAATTTCGAACATTTCACAATATACAAACTCTCAATGAGGATAGTAAAAACGAGGTACTTTCTGTTCCACAACATAACAAAATAAAACAAAATTAAAGTAAAAAAAGAACATGAACATAACAATCTGAAGACAGAGGGTTACATAATTATAAAGGCATCCATAAATAGAGAAATCAAGCAGAGTGGAGACAAAACAAGGCTCAGTGTAAAAACTTAAGGAATGATAACAAAATTTAAGTACTCTAGAATTCTAATTTAGATAAATACATAAATAAATACAAAATAAATACATATGTGCAATTTTTCCACAGTTCATTATTTTATTCTGTCTATTTGTTAAAAAGGCTAGTTGATTGTGTTCTTCTTTTATTCTCTTTTTTATTGTATATTTGTATATATTTATATTTATTATTCTCATTTCTATGATTGGGCTTGCTCCGGGACCAGGGTAACCTAATTTCGTCCCACCCATGTTTTACATGGGTTGAATGACAATAAAACTCCTTGAATCCTTGAATCCTTGAATGTGGTGGGGGACATAAGTTTGATTTTCATTTTGAATAGCACATCGTTTGAAAAATATATGAAAATAAATGTTTATCCATCTGCTATGTACAAAATTAAATACATGTTGTAACTTGTAAATGCAAACATACACTTACCTATACATTATAATCAAAAACATTAACAATTTGAAATTAAAATAAAAGATTGTGTGCAAGATCATCACAGATTCTTGTGGCATTTTTTGTCTTCAGTCTTTTTAGAGAAAGAAAAAATAATTTAAACTCATTCATAAAGCCTGGGAAGGAGGACCTGTGATTTCTCCACTCAGCACAGTGGATATGGTACTTACCCATCAATAAAATAATATTGATAATCTCTGAAACAGACGCAACACTCTCTCTGTGTTATTTACAGTCACAAAGCAGCTCTTTATTTGTGTTTTTAATGTGTTTTTTTTTGTCTAATTTATACACAACAGGTATGTGTGGAAGCCAATTTCTGCCAGTTAAAAAAAATAAATAAATAAAAATGACAACTTAGCTTTGGTGGGATTTTTTCTGCCTGTAAGGAGTCAGAATTTCTAAATAAAAGTCAAAATTTAGAGTTTGTCAAGTCAAGATTTTGAGATTAAAAGTCGCAATGTTGCGATAAAAAATGTCTAAATTCTGGGATGTAAAATTGAAATTTTGAGATAAAAGCCGAAGTTTCAAATTTTTTCTCAGATTTTGAGATAAATTGGCAAAATTTTGAGATAAAACTTTTTATATCTTGAGATAAAATGTCGAAAAGAATCAGAATCAGAATCAGCTTTTATCGCCAGGTATGCTTGGACATACAAGGAATTTGTTATGGTAAACTGTGCTCTCTTGTACAAGGTAGTGGTAAGGCAAAAAAGGTAAATAGTAATAATTAAAATTTGCATTAAGAGTATTACCAACAACTATAAACACAAAAGAATAGCAAATAGACAGGACCAGTATTTACAGGCTTAAAATATGATATTAGTGCAATAGTGAGTATTGCAAGAATGCAGATATTAAATGAGGTAGTTTAACAAGTTGTAAAGTGGGTTAAATAAAACAATAAATAATTTTTAAAATGTACATTCTGCTGTTACATTAAACATCTATGATTTTATTCACAGTACTGTGACTGAAAAAAATGGGAATGTAGAAAGGAGGAAACCTTAGTAAACAGTGCTTTACTTGTCAAAATTTTGACATTTTATCTCAAAATTTCTTCTTTTTATCTCAAAATTTCTACTACTTCTCCCAGAATTTTGACTTCATTTCCTCAAAATTGAAACGTCTTTGTTCAAATCCAGGGTTTATCAAACTAAAGTCAAAATTTTGGCATTTTATCGCAAAATTTTGAGCTTTTATCAAAAAAATTTGGACTTCAGTCACCCACAATTTGTACCTCGTATCTCAGAATTTCAATTAGTCAACTCAAAATTTCTTCTTTTAATCTAAAAATTACTACTATTTCTCTTAGAATTCTCAAAATGTCAACTTTTTATCTCAAAATTTTGTCTTGATTTACTCAAAATTTCAACTTGATGAACCCCAAAATTTTGTCGTCTTCTTGACCTCAAAGGGGCAAAAGAAATCTCAACATAGCACGTTTTTCATTTCCATTTCTTTTTTTTTTTTTGGCAGAAATGGGTTTCCATAGCGTATAGAGCTTTAACCCATTTAAAAATATTTCAAGTTGCACATAACTGTAAGAAAAAATTCGGATTTTTAATTTACTTTTTTAAATACAGAACAATGTGAAAAACATCATTGTATAAATAACCCATTTCCGTCTGCTAAAAATTAAAAACTCTGTCAAGTTTTTTTCGGGTAAAGATATCCAAGTCTGCTAATCGCTGGGACTCATGTCTTATTAATATAAAGACAGTATTTTCCATGTTCAAAAAAGCCTTATCTTGATTGATTGTTGTTGGAAATGTAACAAAGACAGGTTGTCCCTACAGTCACAAAATCTAACAACAACTTGCACTGAGTTCACATATCTCAAATTACAAAATAAAAACTTTTTGCAGATGGTCTGGTTTGTTTTTAAGGCCATAAAATATCAGAATCTTTTGAAATCTCAGAGGTAGAGGTTATATCTGATGTAGATGTAGTTTTGAAAATTAAAATCAAAGTTCAGTGAAATCTGGAAGTGAGACACTAAGACGATGCCGATATCAAAAAATTGAAAACCATTTATTTTAAATCACAAAAGGTTATAAAATGGACAGAAAACAGAAGCAGTGAGACCTACAAAGAGATGAACAGGCTGTCTGATAAATCAAAGGTACAATTACACACATGGGAGTGAGCCAAATCATTTTAAACAACAACAAAAAAAACTGTTATAAGCTTATAGTAAACAAAAGATCATCCTTCCACTTTACCACTAATCTTGTAAAAACTAATCGTGTTGATTTCTGAGCCCTTGCGCCTTTTTTTTGTCCAAACTTTCCAGTTTCCATAGCCAAAAAACTTTGCCTTCCCAATGTTGTGTCTGCTAATTACGACAGATTAAGATACATTGATTTAGATCAGTGCGAGCAAAATAAGCTGAATCATGTTTTTCCTTGAACACAAGTGAGTGCACAACTGGTTAATGATCATCATTGCATTGATTTATAACAGTCAGATCCAAATAAAACACCTTCAGAACAAAGAGTGAGTTCTTAGATCCCCAAAAAAAGAAAACTTCGGTCACTGATGTCGACTTCAGTTTCCTGCAGCTGCTCCACAGTCAGAGCTCTCTTCACTCAGGTTGGATTTTTATCTTTAAGTGTGAAACTTTAATCTCCTGAGTCACCGGGAACAAACAAACAAGAAGCTTTTACTCTGAAGCAGCTGGAGGATGAGTCATAGCTTCATAAAAACCCCAAACTGGGCTACACTGCAGTTTTGGGAAAAGAAAAACCAGAAATAATTCTTTGTTGTTGTTAAAGAAGGAACAATCAAATGAAAAAGAAATAAAGATACTATGCTCAAAGGTCAGCAGAGATTTAGAAACACTTCTCAATGAACTGAAAACTAAGACAGAAAACCAAAAGTCTTACTCTAACTGACAACTTGGTTTATCTCCTAAATCTGTTTGAAAAATCTGTTTGAAAAATCTTACACACTCGTCTGTTTTTCTTTGAATGTAATTGTACTTTTGATTTACAGGAATTTGTAGAAATTAGTGACGCGTGTCGTCTTCGGGAATACCTGTTTGTGCAGCCGTTAAAATGCTTTACAAAAACAAAGAACGAAACATCTCCGACACATCAATCAAACATTTCCAAACCGCTCGGCACGCTTCAGCTTCTTCGCCTGAAAACAAGACAAAAACACACAGACATTAAAAACAAATAAAAACATGTCTTCTTCTCTTTTTGAGATGTAACAGATGTAAACAAAGAGAAGAAAAATGATTGAATAAGAGGATAAAAGCACCTCAACATCAGCTCCTGCGGCTGAAGCTGCAACTGTTGAGGCTCCAAATCGTTCCTTCCTCTTTCTCAGCTTCTCATCTTCCTCAAGCTGAAAACAAAAAAAAAAGAACATAAGTTTCACTGTGATGCCAATTTTAGACTCACAAAAGAGATGAAAAGACGAAAACATATCCAAAAATAACTCAAATATGAGTTTCTCACCTTCTGTGAAACAGATGAAACGTTTTTGCCGAATCTTTCCGCCCTTTTCTTCAGCTGATCAATGTTTACCTGAGTGAGATGAAAAAACACTGATTAATATCCAATCATTATCTCATCTAATCAGGAAATGTGTCAACACTGTAGAAAACTTACAGCAGTTTTACTGTTTGTGATGGGACCTGTTTGAAAGACAAAGAGAAAGAAATGAAGTGTTAAAGGCAGCAAACAGGGATCAAACTTTCAAGTTTTGTGTCACTGTTACAAAAGACGACATTCAGGATGTTTGTGGATTAATTGGAGCAACATATTGATAAATAAAATCCAGAGACAATGCTCAAAAGGGGAAAAAAATAGATGTAAGATGTGTATATTGGTCAAAAAGAGCTGCTTTGAGTTTTCCAGACCACCAGGTGTCACTGTGTTCGCCCGATTCTGAAATTATTTTTCATCACCGGCAGAAAAAAACACAAACTCAAAGATTCATGGACTTTATTCTGCACATCCTCAAAAACTAAAATTGTGATTTTATGATACCCGAGGATTTTTTTTCTTAAGTTTTATTATGGCATAAATGTTCAGTAAGAGAAGTTATTAAAACCAGAGTGGGGAGGGAAAAAAATAAAAATGCAGGAAATTCTAAGAGAAAGTAAAAAAAAAAAAAACAGACCTGAAGAAGCAGTGGAAGTCACTTGAGCTGTGCCAAACCTGAAGGAAAAAGAGCAACATTTCAACATGAGTTTGTGGCGTAATTTGGTAACAGGGCAAATCAGTGTTACACAAGTGGTATCTAAATAGTCAAAAGAGAGAGGGGAAAAAAAAAGCACCGAGTGTAGAGTTGTGACACTTAAAAACTGTCTTATGGCGCTTTTCCACGATACAATTCCAGCCCTACTCTACTCGGTTTGGTTACCTTTTCCACCAGCCCGACTACAGACTCACGGTGGGCGTGGATCTTATAACACAGCTGCGCTAAAGTGCGTGCATGTTCATCTATAACGTGACACAAACATAATTTTGTTCTAACATATGTGCCACCGTGGTCTTTAAAGGAAAAAAAGAAAAGCTTTGAAAAGATTTCATTAAAGTAATACAGCGGCTCAATGTCGGGCGTCATGACAACGGAGGTAAACAACAGCCTCGTGCTGCTGCACGTGGAGGAAAACGAAGGAGCTGCTTCCTGACATCAACTCTTCCCTGGATCCAGTGAGATCACTTTAATTTTTGATTTTTGGGCCTGGTATACCAGAGATTTTTTGTCGATCAATCATTCTTCTTTGAAGTGGTTTTCCTTTTTGGTTCCCTGTGGATTAATGGACTGATTGGTGCGTAAAGACTCTCGTGGCAGACAGATCGCTCCTGCGCCGACGAACTTTGATTTGATCGAAACGACTCTTTAAACCGAGCTATCTTTGCTGTTAACTTCTTTTTCGTTTAAAAAGGACTTTTAACTTATTTAGGAATCATGAAGGAGCATTTTAGGGCTGTATTTTGTCTTCATTCAGTCTGGTTCTGTGCCGTCGGGTTTAAATGTCATTAAAAACCTGTCACTGACTTATTCGTTTTCCTCTGTGATTTGTACAGAGTCAGAAAGTGAAGCTGCGGTGAGGACATTCTCTGACCAATGAGTGACCGGCAGTCCGTCCACGTCACCTTTTAGTATCAGCTAAGTTCGCTTGGAACCAGGGTAGAGTAGGGACTATAAACTGGTGTCTGACGTGTAGTACCGCGCCTGTGGAAACGCAACACAAACCGAGTAGAGTCGAGTAGAGTAGGGCCAAGACGGGTCAGTGGAAAAGGGCCAAATGATAAAGCAGCTGAAATAAGTTGACACTTTCAGCAAACTGGACATTTTCTGTAGTTTGTTCAGATATTTAGAGAATAAAAGCTAAAAAGCTGCTTTTCCATGTTTGGTCCTGACTCTGGAGACAAAATACAGACATGCACCAGGCGACATGAGCAGTCTGAGTGGTTCAGATGAGGTGAGAAAAAACTGACTGCCCATTGTTCCTTTTCCTTAAGTGTGTAAAGCCCAAAAGATCCGGACCATAAAATCCTCACTGACAGATAAATACATAGATGTAGAGTCAGACAGATGCTAAGGTACAGGTCCAGGTGAAGTCTCACCTTGCAGCACGTATGGCCTTCTTGCTCTCAGCTGTTGCGGGCAGGTTGAAACGTTCAGCTCGTTTCTGTAGCCTCTGATCAACGAAAGGAGAAATTAAAGATCAGACCGATGAAAGAAGTTTCTGGCGTCCACATGTCCATATGTGTACATCACATTTTTGCCTCTCTGACTCATGAAACGTCATCTTTTACAACCTCAATCTATTAACCACATTTAGAGACATTTACCAAGTCATCTTCTGGTGATATCACAATGTTACACTCATTTCAGTGAGAAAAGAAGTGGAGTTAAGAACAATAACACTTATAACTAACTAATAATTTTAAAAACATAACTTCCTGTACAAAGACCAGGTTTAGTTTTTATACTTATTAGGTCTGACTGATCCTAAATAGCTAGGAGAAATTTAAAAAAAAATGCACATCAGAAAAATTCTTGGGTCTAATAAAGGTTAATGAAGCTTTATCTTCGTTCACATTAAAATGTAAAAGTTCTGGTTTGATGTCAGTCTGTAATCCTGCACTGAGAACCCACATACTGCAAAATCTGGACTGAGACACTTGATAAAAATCTGTTCAGAGATTGTGATGCACTGGTTATTAGGTAGGACTTTGACCCAAGTCGTGTTCCAAACAAACCATCGGGCGTCTGTGCTTAGTGTCACTTTTTAACAGGCTCAAAATCCCTCATACATTTGTCCATCCTAAAGCCAAATGAGGAGCTTAACCCACAAATCAATGAGGTTTAAATTGGAGGAGATGATTCTTTTTCAATAGTTCCTGTTGAATGTTTTATGTTAGTCTGTGCATATTAACCCTTGAATTGTGTACAAAGGAGCTGCTGTTTTACTGTATAACAAATTTCAGACCACCTATCTGACAAGTATCATCATCATCATCATATTGTATCTAGTGTATGAAAGTTTCATGGGTTCAAAGCCTCCAGTTGGATTATCTGGGAAAGTAAAGGTGCCATACGTACCTCACCAGCAGTTGCTGGAGGTGTGATTTTCACCACTTTCTTATCAGCAGGTCTGAAAGACAAAAGGACACAATTAGAAAAGACCAAAAGATCAACAGAGACTAAAGGTGAATTCCAATTCCTGTCTTAACCCTCAATCTCAAAATGCGCACTCCCGTGAAGTGTAAGTGCTGTCCTGATTCTCAGAATGTTAAGGTTGAGGGGTAAGACTGAGGCTGTATCTCCCTCAATACTGAGATTCTCCAACACCACCCTTGGGACTAAGGGACATCCAGAATGCATTGTGTATTTTCAGTAAATAAACATGGCGTCCAAAGCGGTAGAGAGGGCGAGCTACAAATATAGTATTTTCTTTGTTAATGGAGATATAAATATTACGAAAACCATTGTATTATCTTAGTTTAGACCCATTTTATGGATTATTTACCTCGTTGTTGCAGAACATTTATTTTTATTTTACGATCTTTTGTCAATAGCGTCCGGTGCGGACAAGCCATGTTGCTGTCGTTTAAGTTAGTAAATGTTACAAAATGGTCATTTTTCTCCGTGGTAATGTAGTTGTTTACCAAGATAACAGCCTATATAACATGCTTGTGCTGATAATGGTATAAGATGACCGGGCTCATGTCATCTCCTGTAGCCGCAGAGTTATGTAACGATAGTTAAAGCTGGTGTTTACCTTTCAATAAACTATGGTATGCTGTGACAGCTGAATATGTCCGTGGTTGTGTTATTTATACAGATATTTTTTTGATAACGCTAACCGAAGGAATAACTGACAGACAGTCCACAACAATTTCATTTGCATTTAAGGGGTGTCCCATTTCTAAGTCACAAGATAGCCCTTAACACTTGGTTTTGAGGGCTACTAAGATTGGGGGTTAAGAAAGGAATTGGAATTGGGCTTAAGAGGACCAAGACGCAGAGGGAAATCTGTCTCCGTCTTTCCTGCCATATATCGGCAAAGAGCTCACATCACTGTTAGTTTGTCCTGTTTTTAATGAATCAATAAACTTACGGCTCGTCCTCTGCCGACCCCGAGTCCTTGATCTCTTTCACGTTGTTGGCGCTCTCCACTTTTGTAAAATCCTGAAAGTGAAATGAAGCCATTTAACACACACTCGTATAGATCTGAAGAAAAGTCATGGTGCTTTTTAAAAAAAAAAATCTAACTACCTCTGTGTCCTCTGCCAGAACATCATCAACATCCACGTCTTCATCTGTGGAGCAAAGATAGAAAGAAACCGAGAGAAAAAGGAAGGTGATACGAAGTTATCAAACAAGAAAACACAGACTAAAAACTTAAGTTCCTCAAATAAAAGAAGCTGTGACCATAATAAGAATGATTGTTGTGTTTTATCTCACCGTGCTCCTCCAGATAAGCCTGCAGTCGAGCGATCAGCTCTCCTTTGTTTCCCTTGGTCTCCAGACCTCGGGCCTCACACTCCTGCCTCAGCTCTGCAAGCTGGAAGAAAAACACAAACATTTACTACAAACAGCTTAAGATATATAGAGTAGCATTGTTAAACTAAAATATTACTGTTTGTAACACCTTTTTTTTACACTTTCAGAACTCTCATTTACATCGTGCTTATGTTTGACATAATGTTTACGACAAGAATCTTCTCCTCTATAGGGATCTAGGAAAAAAACTTTTGGTCAGCAATCAGCTTCAGTAAGAGCAAAAAAAAACTGTAATTCACTGTCAAACACCATTAAAGATTTACACACATACTCCACCTTTACCACAGAGCTAAAACTGGGGTGGAAACAACTATAATACATTAATCCCTGTGATTATTTCTGCTTTCCTTAATTTGATATCTTTATTTTAAATCTTGCATGTGCTTTAAATGTGGCCTCTATGTCTATTCTTGTCCCCTTTTTTTCCCCAGTTTTGCCTCTATTGCATTAACTGCTTTAATGTGTTCTGGTTGTGCATGTTTTTACTGGGTTATCTGTCTCTTTTCTTTGTGTTTAAGCCTGCTGTTGAAGACGAAGAGTTAATAAATAGGGCTGATGCACGTCACTCAGTTCAGCATGGAGCAATGGAGATGTTAAGGTAAGGGTTATGGCTTAGCATTCGATACTAAGCATTTGCTGTAAGGAAATGCAAGAGTGTTGAGTGTTTACCATTGTAATGTTCTATTTATTGTGAGGTAAAAGAGATCTCAATTGGGTTTTATCTGGATAAAGAAAGGTCAAATAAATACATTTAGAAAAAATTGTGGTGCTCAGCATTTCAACATCCAGCATTTGCTGAAGGGAAATGCGCCCCCCTCTAGTTATGATTGTAATTTTTTTTTTTAAACCCCGTAGATGCACACGTGGGGTCAAAAATAACCCCGCAGGATGTTATTCTTCAAAATCTTTAAAACAAAGAGTTGTAATTTTTCTATATTCCAGGTGTTCCTCAAAAAACCTGTTTGTGACATAAGGTCATTTGCATTTTTATTCAATTTTTTATTAATTTTAAGAAATTAGTTTTCGTATCACTACCCCACTCTTTCGCACGTGGGGTCAAAAATGACCCCAATTGAAATCAATGGGGTTTTCAATAAACTGGGTTGTTATGGGTTGTTAATATGAAAAAATTACAGCTCTTTGTTTTGAAGATTTTGAAGAATAACATCTCAGTTTATTGTAAACTCCATTGATTTCAATTGGGGTCACTTTTGACCCCACGTGTGGAAGAGTGTGGGTATAAGTAGGTTGCACATCCAAGGGTTAAATTGCATTTTAAATCTAAATTGTATTTTGGGTTGCCTATTGTCAACTTGACAGAGACTAAAGCTGGAAATTAAAGCAGTTTCTTTTATTGTGAAGTAAATTAAAGAGGATTGACCACGTGATTACAAACCAATACTTTCACAAAAAAAGAAGAAAAAAAATACATATATATATATATATATATATATATATATATATACGTTGATTGGTTTAAAAATTATTACTGGCATCTTGTGCAAATCAATCAAAAACATTTCTTAGTTTTGTCATATCTCAAAAACTGTTTCTTCTTAACTAAAATCTTATATGGGACATTTCTAACCATTGAATCAACTCTGGGTGTAGTATGTCCTTATTTATGACTTAAATAACTCCAGGAAATCAATTATTTATTTAATATTGTGAGTCAATAAGATACTTTTTGTCGCTAAACCAATAATAAAATGAAAGTTGAAAAACCAGAGGCTGTTGTTGTGAATGTTGTTATTAAAAAACCAGTTGAGCCTGAAAAACGCGGATATTAAACGTCTTTATACAATAATAGACGGATGGAGGTCGAACATGCAGGGTTAAAAAAATCTATTTAAATGTTAAAAACAGGATTAAGTTGATTAAAATGTTATATTTAATCGTTTTTAATCCAAAAGTTTTTGCTCTAACGTGTTTTTTTTCTCTGACTCCGTTGAATGAAAAACGTGAACTCTCGCCGGTTTCCAGCTTCACAACCGTTAAACACATTAAACCCCTTAAACCGATCAGTTATCGATAATCCCGCTCTCTAATGTAACTAATTAAAGCCTTCAAAATAATATTTACCTCCATGAATCCACCCAATGTGTGTAATTTAAGTAAATTTAAAGAATTTCAAACCTTGAGTTTCTGTAGCTCTATAACTTCGGCCATTTTTCTTTGTTGATGGTTCACTTCCGCCAATCAAAGAGCAGCGAGCGCACGAGCTCAGATTTTACACAGCGACACCACGTGGACAAACGGAGAACTGCAGCTGAGACGACAATCAGTCACAGTGGAGCTGGTATAGGGAGATAACTATGGGTCAATGACGTGACGTCCCTTTTTTTGTGTCTGAGTGCAATATTTCCTTCCATCATGAATTGAGTATTTCATCACATGTATTTCTTTATTCTATGAAACCTGTGTTATTTGAACACATCTTTAAACTATTAAAATATAACATGTTTTTTTGTGTTTTGGTTCCTCAAACCCCCCAAATATCAGGTGGTGCAACCGTCCTGACAAGTATCCACAGTAATTAAACTCTAAAAATTGAATGTCAGTTATTGTAAATGGAAATTAAAAATACAGTGGCATTATTTTATGCTTGAACCTTTTTCAATAAAACATTCTTTGCAAATAAAAAGAATTTTAAAGCTGTTGAGAAATGTAAAAAACTTTTGTCCTGTAATTTTCACCTTGTCAAATGTCAGGGTGGTGCAACCGTAACATTAGACTTTTATTTTAAAGTGAAGAGAATAAAACAGGAAACAGGAAACTGCATCAGCCAGAGGACCCCAAATGACATTTGTGACCAAGTGGAAAAGTTTGTAGATTTCTCTGAAATACTGATAAAAAAGGTTTTTTCACTTCATTGGTGACTGGAACAATTTCCATGTCAGGTGGTACAACCAATGTAATAATGTGAAATGTTATTTTAACATAAAATTATATGTCTTATTCACAAATAAAAGAAATGAAACACACAAAATGAAAATGTATGAGTCACTACAGACACTTGAGAGATACTTGCCAATAATTTCACACAGAAAAAATAACAGGAACATATATTTTCATATATTTGGTTGCCCCACCTGACATTTTTGGGTGCTCAAATTAAAAATACTAAAAAATAATGAACCTAAAAACTTTGAAATGTTGGTCAACTACTGAAATCTGTTAGAAAACATAATTCTTCTCTCAGAAATATGTTTTTTATCCATTTTCAAAGAACTTTTTAAAAATATGTTTTTAGACCCTCTTTTTGTCATTGACCCATGTATATAGTGGCAAATTTACCAGTTTTAAGGTGGGAATTTACGAGTTCAAAAGTGTCTTGTCTTGCAAATTTATTGGCAAACATTTGAATGGAAAGATAATTTGATAAAAGATTTTTTGTCCCAAGTGAGTCAGATTCTCCAGGAAGTAATTAAAAAGGCTCGTTCTGACGGGAAAGAGAGTAAATTAAATGTATGGATGTTTCACTCACTCTCTCCATTTCCCACTGAGCGGCCTTTACACACACACTCACACACACACTCACACACACACTCACACTCTGAGGTCCACCAGGAGTTAAAGGGTCCACGGTGACAGCAGATGAAACAGGTTTTAAAAGGATTTGCTGTGAATGCTGACATTGTTTAAAAAAGAAAAAAAAAGAGGTTTAGAAAGTGTCACATTTCTGCATATGATAAGGAAACAAAAAATGTTTTAACAAAGTCACTTTATAGTTCTCGGGTAAAGGGACAAAGCCGGATGAATTTAGGGAGTCACAAGTGTTTCAATAATCCTCATTATCGTTGCATTCCTCGTTTTTCCTGCGAGTTCGGCCTCTCGACGGCCTAACTGACCTCTGCTGTGCTCATGACACAGAAACTAACATTTACAGTTTTGATATTCAGACGTTATTTTTCAGGAAAGCATCAAAAAAAGCACAAACACTGACAGAAAATAAACAAATGAAACAGTTTTCCTCGATAGTCCTGGATGTGTAGGGAGGTTTTAAAGAGTAAAACATGACTTTGAGTAAATCCAGGCAGAGTTAGGAATAATGAGTCAGGCTGACAAAAATGGGTCAGATGACTCAGGCAGAGATTTAAGGAAAGACTCACGTCGTATTTGTAAGCACGAGCTTCGCAGAATGACACTGTAACATTCATAGTGGAAAATTAGCATAATGTTTCACTGAAAGCTCTATTTCCTTAATTTTTGTACCACTGTTTCCAAACATCCGAGTTTTATTTCATATGATAACATTATTTTACTATGCACACCAAACCCAAAAACTACCAGAGTCAAAATCCTGAGCAGGTTGACTGTTTTAGCTTGTAATGAGTGTTTTTTTATAAAAGATCAGTGAGTTTCTGAGCTCCTGACAGACACTTGCATCTTTCATCCAGTGCAGCGCTGAAATTTCTGTATTCGGAGTCATGGGGAAAGCAAAAGAATTGTCAAAGAATCTGCGGGAAAAGGTAATTCATCTGTTTAAAACAGGAAAAGGATATAAAAAGATATACAAGGAACTGAGGATGCCAATAAGCAGAGTTCAAACTCTAATTAAGAAGTGGAAAATGAGGGATTCTGTTGAAACTAGCAAAAATTTCAGCCACAACTGCCAGGGAAATTGTTAGGGATGCAAAGAAAAACCAACAAATAACTTCAGGTGAAATACAGGACACTCTGAAAATTTGTTTCAAGATGCACAATAAGGAGGCACTTGAGAAAAAATGGGCTTGGTCAAGTCAGAAGAGAGCCATTTCTACACAAATGCCACAAAGTATCCCCCTTACAATATGCCAAAAAGCACAGAGACAAGCCTCAAAACTTCTAAAACAAAGTCATTTGGAGTGATGGGACCAAAACTGAACTTTTTGTCCACAACCATAAACATTGTTCCATTTGGAGAGGAGTCAACAAGGCCTATGATGAAGGGTCCACCATTCCTACTGTGAAACACGGAGGTGGATCACTGATGTTTTGGGGATGTGTGAGCTACAAAGGCTCAGGAAACTTGGTCCAAACTGATGAATGAAGGATGAATGCAGCATGTTATCAGAAAATACTGGAGGAAAATTTACACTCATCAGCCCAGAAGTTGCACATGAGACGTACTTGAACGTTCCAACATGACAATGATCCAAAACACAAGGCCAAGTGGACCTGCCATTGGCTACAGCAGAATAAAGTGGAGGTTCTGGAGTGGCCATCTCAGTCTCACAAGGCCAAGTCAAAGTTTATAGTTAAAAGTTGAAATTTTGCAAAGAAAAAGAAAAAAAAAGAGGGGGAAAAAATAATCCAAATTTTTTTTAGATGAAAGAAAAAAATTGAGATAAATTGTCAAAATTTTGAGAAAAATAAATTCCAAATTTTGAGATAACCTCCCCAACACACACACACACACAAAAACACATTGAGTGTAAAGACAAATTTGGACACGATTTGGTCAAAATTTTTAGACAGAAGGTCAGATTTGGAATAATTAAGTCAAAATCTGAGATATAAAGTTGGATTATGAGATTTTAAGTTCGAATTCTTGAGATAAAAGTCAAAATAAGCAAAAGGTCAAAGTTTTAGATAAAAAGTCAAACCTTGAGAAAAGACCAATATTTGAGATTATGGACAAAAAATTGAGGAAAAAAAATTTAGTTGAAGGTCAAATTTGAGATAAGAAGTTAATATTTTAGAGAAGATGTCAAATTCTTGAAATTAAAAAGTGAAAAATTTTAGATGAAAAGACAACATTTGGGTCCTGCCATTGGCTACAGCACAATAAAGTGAAGGTTCTGGAGTGGCCATCTCAGTCTCCTGACCTCAATATCATTGAGCCACTCTGGGGAGATCTCAAAGCTGCAGTTCATGCAAGATAAACCAAGAATTTACAGGAACTGGAGGCTTTTTGCCAAGAAGAATGGTCAGTTTTACCATCTGAGAAAATAAAGACCCTCATCCACAACGAGACTTCAAGCTGTTATTGATGTTAAAGGGGAAAATACGCACTATTAAGAACTAGGGTATGTAAACTTTTGGCTTCACCCAACCACTAACCATTAGTAAAAGAAAGGTTTTTGTGTTATCCTTCATATTATCTGACAAAAGCCCAAGAAATTATAAATTCTGCTTTTAACACACGACTGTAGAGGTGAAAAACTGAAGCTCATGAGCCCTTTTGGTGGAGTTGAAGTGTGTCCCTCTGCCTTAAATAAAGCTGCCCATGCCTGAGCAGATTTCTCTGAATGAATGTCCCCCTCGGCACCTCGTAAATATGTGTATTTAATGTAAAATTCCCGTGAAATAATGCTTTGAAGAATGTAAACAAAGGCTCTTTTGTTGTCCCTACTGTAAATGGCTTTGTCATAATCTGACCCCGTGCCAGAGGTGACAGGCATTACAGTAAGTGCACATACAGTCTTCCTTTAGCTGAGGGTCTCATCTGGTTTTCTGGGTCACACTGAGGCTTTAGTGAAGAAATGAACCTGTTTTATAATCACTTCAGGCAGATTTGATGAGTTTTTTGTTTGTTTTGATGTCACATTAAGTGTAATTGATGATAACTGTGAGGTATAAACATGACACTGTTCTGTCTCTGAGAGCAGGCGTTGAATCATGTAAATATTTAAGTGTAACACTGGAGTGAATGTGCCGCTTACAGTGTAAATCTGACTTCATGAGGCTGTGTGTAACTAATACAGTTCATACTCTCAGGATAAGTTATTCCTTTTGTTTGATTACGCACACTCGAGCTCTTCTCGTGATTCCTCTCTGTTAAAGTTCAAGTCCAGTTTTGAGGACTTTTGCATATCTGGTGTGATTATGAGGTGATTTGTCTTTGTATGTGAGGCTGTAATCCGTCGTGCGTGCTTCTACTGTAAAAACACAAATTTTAATTATTCCAGGAGCCTCTAAATCTCCCTGAAGGAGGGTCGCTCCGCAGGGCCCTGGAGGGGGCGTTTTTCGAGTCTGGGGCACACTGTGAGGTCAGATGTCAGGGAGTTTATAAAGGCTGTTTTCTCTTCCCCTCAGCTCACTAAAGGGATTTTTTCTTAAAGAAGAGGTGCACTCACAATGCGGACGTCTTTTGTGCTGTTGGTGTTGCTGGCTGCAGCTTCACAGACGGCAGCAAGTAAGTAAAAAAAAAAAAAAAAAAAGAATTATTCCAGACTTTAGGTTTATCACAGTTAGACTCAAGGCTGCGTCCAAGAGGCGGCAGACGAGATTACACGTGTTTTACTTTGATCAAAGCTGACGGAGAATCTCAGGGTCAACGTGGGTGGTTGGTCCGGATCAGAGGCAGCTTGTAGACGAGTCTGATGCTTCAGATAAGAGACTTACGGGACATTAACTACCAAAAATGATGCTAAAATAATCCTTCAAAGTCACATGCTTGCATTCAAAACACCTGTATTTGAATTATTACTCAGTTTTAAGCAATAACTCAGAGTAAAACTACTATTTATTCAGGATAATTGCACCTACAAGAGTTAAAAAGTTATTTTTTCAGCATATTTTTAATCACTGGATCTTTACGAGTCATTCAATATTGAGCGGAAAGTTTTTTATTCCAGTATTTGGTCATAGGAGATTTAATGTGTCATTAAAATGTGCAACATATTCATCAAAAAATGCTATATTTTGCTATTCTATACATTTAGTAATTGAGTTATTGAAAAATTGAGTCAAAACTGTGGTAAACTATGAATAAAAAGTCACATTTAGAAGAAAATACTTACAGAAAGAGCTTGTTTTTGTACTTAGATACAACACATTCTTAAAAAATTCAAGTTGGTTTTCATAAAAAACATCAATACAAAGAAATATACAAAGAAATTGTCCATAATCAAAACATTTGCTACCAAAAGCGATGCCAGAATAATCCTACAAAGTCACATGCTTAGATTTAAAACACCTGTACTTACATAATTTTTAGTTTTAAGGAATTACTCATAGTAAAACTACTATTTAATCGGGATAATCGCACCCATAAGATTCTAAATGTTATATTTTCATCATATTAAGATTTACTGGATTTTTACTAGTCATGCAATATTGTGACTGGAGCATTTCTTTCCAGTATTTGGTCATAGGAGAGTAAATATTTCATTTGACTAATGTATCATATTTATAAAAAAATGCTTCATTTTGACATTTTATCCAGTAATTTACTCAGTTATTGAAAAATTATGCCAAATCAGTGACTAACTGTTCATAAAAGTCACATTTAAAGGGAAATACTAATAGAAAGATCTATGTTTTTTGAACTAAAATGCAACACATTTTTAAAAAAAGTTCAAGTTTATTCCATAAAATATGGAAGATTTTGAAGAAAAAGAAGAAATAATCAATGATCAGAACATTAACCGCCAAAATAATCCTTGAAAGTCACATGCTTACATTCAAAATGCCTGTATTTGATTTATTTTTCAGATTTAAGCAATAACTCAAAGTAAAACCCCTATTTATTCAAGATACTTTCACCTACAAGAGTTTAATCAACATATTTTTATCACATATTGAATAAATGAATCTGTACTAGTCATGCAATGTTCAGCAAAAAGCATTTTGTTCTCTTATTTGGTCATAAGTAAGTCAATGTGTGATTTTAATTATGCAACATATTAACTGAAAAATGCTATATTTTGCTGCTTTATGTATTCAGTCATCAAATTATTGGATATTTATAGCATTTATAGCTGTTTCTGTACTTGAAACCACAAGTTTTTTTAAAAACAAATTGTGGATGCATAATATCTTCTGCTTTACATTGCATAATACTACAGAGTCAGGGATGCGTGAGGATGTTAAAATGACAAGAATACATATTAGAATTAGAGCCACTCGCATAGAGATTTTCCAGATTAGAGGATCTGTGGAATTTGGCTGCTTTACAACGGAAGCAAGAGGAAGAAAAGCATCAAATTCAGGGTCATGAATATCCCACAATCTGTGATAAAGACGTAAAAATGATTTAGAATGAAAAGAGAAGCCGGTGTCTGTCACCAAACTGACGGTATGTGTCCACGTTCTCATTATAGTGGATTAAAATAATGTGAAAGCATCATGTGCAGCCGCATTAATCCAAACCATGTGAGTAAATGTAAATCATGGCGGTTTTATTCTGCATTTCTTATGACCCAGCACATGTAGAAGTCGTTTTTTTTTTTTTTTATTACAAATCAGTCAGACTCTTGATTCTGTGAGGCCTCTTTTACCTTCTCAGCCATCACATTACTACAGCGAGTACAAGCGTATTTCTCTTCAGGTCTATGATAAAGTTCATCACATGTTCTGTTTCATAAGACTCGAGTCCAGACAAGTCAGATCCAGTTTGGAGTTTTTCCCCCCGTGACCTCTTTAGCCGACCATGCATGAATGTGAGGACTCAGAATGTGACCCATATGAAGCAAAACCTGATTATACCTCAATGTTCTCTTCTTTTTTTCAAGTCAAAGATGAATTTACGAGCTTTTTAATAACAAAACTCACACGTCATAGCTTTTAGTTCAACGTTGGGAAAGAGATATTTGCATGGTCATTGATTTTAAACAGATTTCTCATTTTATCATATGAACAAAACATGTTTAAATGTCAGAGAAATACATTAAAATCATGCACCATGTGTTACAGGGAAGTTTTTAGTCACCAGAGCAGAAAAGCAACATCACAGACTTAAATCATCGCGACAGTAAAGCGGAAACATTAAGCTGGTCTTACATCAGGCTCCAACCAAACGTCAGATTGAACTGATGAACCTTCCATGTTGTTTAATCCTAATTCAGCCCTGTGACAGTTAATCTGGGACGAACTCATGCGAACGCTCAGCTGAGTGTCACATGAGAGGGATTGAAGGGATGACAGAGTTGTGTATGACATGAGTTTACTTTTTGGGCAACTTAAGTTCAAAATCACCAGGTTATAACTCTTTAAAAACATGATGTGAGGAAGATATTTGAATTATCCGGATGAGCATTACTTTTACTTCAGACAGATTTTCTCACTTTATTATTAATTGTTCATGAGCTGTAACTCTGAAAAGTTGCCAGATTTAGGATTAATCCAAAGAAATCATATCAGATTGTTGTTTTCTAGCTACTGTCTCTTTAAGAAACATGAAGGAACTTTGGAACTAAGCATTCCGGAATGTCCCGCGGCATTCCAGAACCCTTCTTCACTGTATCTCTTCTTAAAATCAGGAATTAAACTGCAAAAACTGAAATCTAAGTAAGTCATTTTGTCTTTTTTTTTTTTTTTTTTTTTTTTTTTTAGTAAAAATTGTCTTATTAGTCTTGATATGAGCCGCATTCAACTGACAAGTCCAGAAAAATGTCTTATTTCAAGTTATTTAAAGACAAAAATGAGGCCTGAATAGCTTGAAGCAAGTAAAATTTCAAACTACTTCACAAGTAAATTTTTCTAATCCCATAAACTTTTGTTTCCTACTTGTTACAAGCAATTCAGAATTCATTTCTGTTGTTCAGTATCTTTAAATAAAACATTTTTCTTGGCTTGTCAGTTGAATGTGGCTCATATCAATAATAAAAATGCATTTTTACTAGAAATAAGACACAATGACTTGCTTAAATTTCAGTTTTTGCAGCCCTTTGTAGCTTTTAGAAGAGATTCACCAACTGATGATGTCACAACTTGAGCAACTCTCATCTTGATCTCGCTGAATTCTCACGTGACTTCATGAGCAACTTCTCATTGTGGCCTGTAGTCTCATCGTCGCCATTAGTGTTTTGAAAACTCTAATGACTTTTCTGTGAGACCTTTGATGGAAGCTACTGTCTCTTTAAAAAAAACATCAAGGAACTAAAGAGCTAAGAATTCCGGAACCTTCCCCCAGCATTCCAGAACTCAGCCTCAAGCCTTCTTCACTGCTTCTGTGCTACAAAGTGTTGTTTCTTTTCTTAAAATCACAAATTAGACTCACTGAGGAGACTTACCAACTGCTGATGTCAGAATTTGCGCAAATCTCATCTTGAAATCTCATCTTGAAATCTCATGTGATTTCATGGGAGAGCTGTTCAGAGTAGGCAAGAGTCTCAGCCTCACTTTAGCGTTCTTATCACTGTCTTTATTTCAGCTTCTGTCTCTTTAAGGAATAGCAAAGAATGTCAAAATTAAGCATTCCAGAACTTCCCCCTGGCATTCCAGAGCTGAGCGTTCTAGAAGCCTCTTTCACTGCTGCCAAACTTCAAAGTCACATTTTTCCCAATTGACAGGTCATTTTGACAGTTATTAGGATAGAAAATATGTGTATGGTCCCGAGTTTTATGTTTGACTTATACTTTTGTTTCTTTCAGAGCCCAAAAACCGTTTCACTCGTTACCCATCATGGAACAATAAGATGTACCCAGTATGGAAAGATGGAGACCCCAGATACAAGGAGGCCTGGAAAGGTAGATCTGATGATATAATGACGACAACTCCATATCACAGCAATTTCATTTTTCATTACAAAAGACAAAACCAGTTCTTCAACATTTAAGTTAAACATGTAACACTCTTCTGTGTTCTTCGCTGAGCGTTTTCTGTCCTTTCATTACAGGCGGTCGAGTGACTTTCAACGTGGGGAACGATTCACCAACTCTCACCGGAGCCAAAGTTACCTTCACCATCGAGCTGGAGTTCCCCAAGAACCAGAAAGTGCTGCCAAACGGAGAAGTGGTTTGGGCTGAAGACTGCGTCGTCAACGGTAACTGACTGATACTCAGTGTAATGATGTTTCTGCACCATAGACTGTATAATCAGTGGACGTAACGACGTTCGGCTCAAACTGAAGCCTCCAGCAGATGCCCCGCCCCCTGGTGTCTGGCTGCAGTATAGGTCATAAGCCCCGCCTCCCCATGTATTCCAGATATGAGCCGGGAAAACTTATAAAAATTACGATACCTCGTAGAAACGTTTCTCTCATCTTTACGCTAAGGTGGTATGACGATGTCATTTGGCTGCATGGTGTTCGGGTGTTTTTTTTCCTGAGAAGTTGGTTTCTCATTAGTTATTGGACGTTAAAAAACGCGATATAAGTTTTGTTTTACGATAGTTGACAGCTGCCGTTCGTGAGTAGTTTTTATCTGGGATATAAGAAACTTCGGTAAAGAGCCAAAAGGAGACTAAACCTTCTGAAGACGAAGAAATAAATATTTTTATTTCTCTTTTTTACTTGGCTCCACCGGAAATTCTCTGGCTGCACAATGGCGGCTAGAGAATCTGGGTTTTTTGGCCTCAAAATCGTAGAACGGTGACAGGCGGAGCCACGCTGTCCATTCTATATACAGTCAATGTTCTGCACATGTTGGAGTCACGGCTGGGATAGCAACTGAAATATATCAACAATGAATTGAAAGATTAGGACAAAAATTGGTACAACCATTTGTGTTCCCAAGAGGTAGAAAGTGATGGGTTTAGGTGGTCCTCTGACTTTTCACTGTAGCGCCACCATGAGGTCGATGAGGTAGGTCAGTGCGGTGAAACTTCTCAACAACGACAGATTATTGTTTCCCTCAGGATAAATCCAAACATTTAAGTTTGTATCCAGACTTTTCCACCCAGCTCCCTTGTTAGATCGTAATATCTTTAATAAGATTTAGAGCAGCGATTCCCAACCTGTGGTCCGTGGCCCCCTGGTGGGCCGCGAAGGTATAGCAAGTGGGTCCAAACAAGTATTTTATTGGAGTGTAATTATATAAAGATACAAGGTACAAATAGAAAAATGAAGATACAAATACAAATAATAACATTCAAAATGTTTAACTCAGTTAAGTTTTAAAGGAAATTAAAACAGTTCTGATTTTAATATATGAAATGATAAAATGATAAAAACAACCTGAAATGTCATTGAAAAAGAGTGTAATACATCCCAAATTTTCAAAAAATTGTCAAAACTGTAACTGGAGTGCTGAGCTTGAAACCCAAAATATAATAATTGCACCAGAATATAACAAGTTGTCATAATTTGGGCAAAAAGTTACTACGTTTTCGGCTTAACATGTGTTTCATTATCTACCAGATATCACATTTTGGGTTTTATTACATTTTTTTAAATTATATTTTGTGTCATTGTTACAAATGGGGTTCTAAAAAAAACGTATAGCGGTATGTATTGGGTTGGAGGTGGGCCTCAAACATTTTTGAGCTTTAAAAGTGGGTCCTGATTTGGAAAAGGTTGGGAACCACTGACTTAGACAATTATGTTAGCGATAGCTGTTCTCTTTGTTAGATGTGCTTTAGCATGCTAAACTTAGCATATCTAAATTTGTATCCCAACTTTTCCACCCAGCGCCCTTGTTGTCATTATCATCTGCAACATTCTAATCACAGACAGTGAAATATTTCTATAACCTGAAATGTGTCAAAAAAATCAGCTACATTTTTTGCAGCAGATGTTTTCTGTTCTACACCAGAGTTACTCAAACCTGCTCAACTAATGAGACAAACTGTTAAAAACTACCTTTACAAAAGAAACAATCTAAGTGGTAAAAAGAGGCAAAAACAGCAAAGAGTAGCGATAAAACTTAGTTTAAGGAAGTAAAAATTGCCAAAAAAGCATCAAAAACTGACAAGAAAGTTCGGATTAAACTTGGAAAAACTCCAAAAGTAGCAAAAAAATGGTCCAAAAGTGGAAAAAAAAAGGAGGGAACAGTGACTAACATGGCAGCAAAATTTAGCCCGAAAATTTTGGAGGACATTTGAAAAACTTAAGTAAGTTGTAAAAAATGGTGGAAAAAGTGATGAAGAACAGTGAAAAGTGGTACAAGGGTCTAAAAAATGGCAAGAAAATTCAGATTGACCTCGGAAAATAGTAAGTTTGATGCAAAAAGTGGTCCAAATGTGGCAAAACAAGAGTGAAAATGGGCAAAAATTGGCGAGAAAAATTGGAGTGAACCCAGAAAAAAGGTTTAAAAGTGGCAAAAAAAAGTGAAAAGTGACTAAAAATGGACCCAAATCAGTCCCAGTTGTAATGGTAGTGAGTTGTTGTTTTTGTGCTGTAATTAATCTAACTGTTCATGCTCTACAATGGGGTTGTTTAAAACATATAAGATTAGAACCTTGAAATAATTACACAAAAAAGTCGCACTTACAATATAGGAAATGATAACATAAACTAAAGGATCTCACTCAAGAAGATCCAAAAGCTTGAAAACAAGAAGTAGAGAAATTTTCCATAGGTAAAAACCAGAACTGGCCACTGCTTTGTCTTCCTTTACTCTTCTTATAGATATTGGTCATATATTCGTAAAAGCACCTGACTCCAGCTCTTATACATTCTGTGTTTTGTCTGAATTTCTCCGTCTCAGCTTCTAACAGTCACACTTCTCCACTGTTTTCTTCAGGAACAAAGTACCACGAGTCTGAGCCCGTGTTCCCGGCCCCGAACACAGAGTGGGACGCCGTTTTTCCAGACGGAAGCCCAATTAAGAAGGACAAGAAACCGGCCTACGTGTTCGTGTGGAAAACCTGGGGTGAGCGAGGCAGCAGACCTTTCTCAAATTCTTCTCTGAAAGTCACAAATTTTCTTAAGGCTTGTGCCAGGGTGTGAAATATACCTCAGGGTTAAATACTCTTTAATTACAGCTTCTCTGAAAGTGGCTGAGTTTCTTCGGGTCTGTGCCAGGGCGTGAAACTTGACCCAATGTGGATTAAATATGAGCTTTATCATATGATCGGATTATGGCGCTCACTTTTACCCACATGCACCAAAAATGTCAGAGGCTTAATTTTCTTTATCAGAGCTTTTATG
Organism: Thalassoma bifasciatum; assembly: GCA_008086565.1. Classification (NCBI taxonomy): domain Eukaryota; kingdom Metazoa; phylum Chordata; class Actinopteri; order Labriformes; family Labridae; genus Thalassoma; species Thalassoma bifasciatum. The sequence continues at coordinate 15,694 of RPOG01003845.1, read as the reverse complement.
TCAGGAGGCACGAGGCTTCGGTTCTGTTGAAATTCATAAAGAAAGAAGAAATCAACAACAGCTGTCGAAGTTCACGACTGAAGATGTGATGTTTAAGAGTGAGACCGAGGATTTATGACAAAAACTGATGAGAGATTTTGAAAACAGAGCTTTTCAAAAGGTCTATGAGTGGATGTGCTGTTTCACTTTGAAGACTCTGAGAAATCTTACAAGCGTGAAAGCGCCCTGATGCCCCTGGTAGCTGCTGGCATGGACCGGCAGCTTCCAGGAGCTTAAGAGCAACCAATGAATGGATTTCTTAAATGAGCCAATTATTTCTCCTGTTTTCAAAAGTTAAACTCACATTATCATGCCAAAATGAGTCGAAAAGTCTTTCAAAGCCCAATTAAAGGGACTGTGAGGACTTTTTAAGTGACTCTTGAAAAAGTCAGATATCTAGATACGTGCTAGATCATAATCCACAACTTAGAATAAGATTATCAAGGCTAAAACAGGTTATTTCTAAATGCTAATTTCTAGCTTCCCGATCAGGGAGGTTTGTGTTTTTCTCTGCTGAAAACAATTTATGTGATTTATTTGGGAGTAAGAGTGGAATCAGGAGCCTGACTGTCTGACAGAAAAGAGACAGAAGAGCAGAAAAAAGCGAAACAGGAGAGTGATAGAGCACAAGCTCAAGGCTAAAAAACGAGCTGAAACCTGAGAGCCTGTCAATAAAATGAAGAGCCAGGTTACGTTTGCTCTGCCTGGTGAGGTTGGAGTTAGTAGATGAGCACTGGTAGGACACAACCAGGATTCACTAATGTTACATTTTACAGACATGTCTCAGAGCACTGGGCTTGGAGTAGCACTTAATGTAACCAGCTACTAATGTAGACTACAAACTTACAAAGTTAATTTGTTGTCACATTTCAAACAACAGTGTAACTGTTGATAAATTCGTTACCTCATCGGTACAAAGTTGTTTTGAACAAAGAAAAGTAGAGTTAAAAGAAGATCCAATCAACTCCATATGGATTCTCCTCACAGCCACTTTAAACACGAAAATCATCTCTCTTAAGTCTGACACTTATACCTTAGTTGGGAAAAGTGAGGTAGAGAACCATTCTTCAAAATAACCTCCCAATTATCAATTACGTAAAAATAGAAATAATGCCTCAAAATATTAAACAAAAAGAAAAAAGAGAGGTAGCCTATTCTTCAATGTTTTGTTGTGGTGATATGGGCTTGCAGATCGTTGGAACCATTATTAGCCACAGAGACATAAGTTCCAGCTTTGCAGACTGTACATTCTGCCTCCCATTTGTCACGACCCGGACGAAAACAGGGGAACTTTTTTCGCATGTCATCAGTGAAATGACATTTGCGTTTTGGCATTTTCTTTCTGTTCGAGTGTTCTCTCGCAGTGTGTCTACCTGCCTGTCAGCCTGCGAGTGAGTGAGTGAGCGTGGAGCGCCTCTGTACTGGTTTGTGAATGAATTAATACATGTTCCGGGGTTCGGCTCAAACTCCACCTCTCAGAGCGTGTTTCTAAAGGAACCATTCAACGTGAATGATAAATACACTGTTCTGTGACGCGCTCAAGCTAGGCAAGATCAAAAACCCGGACATTTGAAGGATTTTATAAACCCCGACCAGACAGGCCGGACAGCCTCTTAAAAGAGGACATGTCCGGGCATAAGAGGACGTATGGTCACCCTAGTTTAATGCTACTAAACAAGAAGGCTTTCCAGAGTTTGCAACAAAGACTGACAAAATACTCAAACTGAGATGTAAATATTAACACAAGAGTCCAAACCATTAGAGCGAATCTGTTGTTTTAACAGTGGATATCCACAACTGCACCAAAATCTGTGTATCAGAAAGTTAAAATGAGGTAATTTGAAGACACCTGGCTCTGTGTGTGCACCTGTAGGTCAGTACTGGCAGGTGGCAGACGGCCCCTCCTCCTCCCTGACCATCAGCACAGACGACATCCCTCTGGGCTCCTACATTGTGGACATCGTCATCTATCACTTCAGGAGCAAAGAGAAGTTCATTCCTCTGGGATACGCCTCCACACAGTTCTCCATCACTGGTATGGATGGTGTTGATAAGGGCTGAACAATCTTACAAAAATAATCTGATCACGATTATTATTCCCTATATTGCAATTTTTTTGTGCATTTATTTCTAGGTCCCCATCTTATATGTTTTTAAACAAACTCATTGTAAGACATGAACAGTTACATTAATTACAGACAACAACCACTACAACTGGGACTGATTTTTGTCCATTTTAGTTGCTTTTCACTTCTTTTTTTTTGCAACATTTGGACCATTTTTTGCATTAAGTTAACTATTCTCCAGCTTTAACCCAAGTTCTCAGTCCTTTTTTTGACACTTAAAAACCATTCTTTAAATTCCTTCTCACTATTTTCCAGGTTCAGTTCCAGTTTTCTTGCCAATTTTTTTCCCATTTTTGACACTTTTCACTCTCTTTTGACACCTTTGAACAATCTTTTTGCATCCAATTAACTATTTTCTTAGTTTAATCCCAAGTTCTCAGTTCTTTTTCTGACACTTTGAAACAATTTTTTGATTCCTTCTCACTATTTTCCAGGTTCACTCCCAATTTTTTTTGGCAATTTTTGTTGTTTTTGCCCATTTTTGAACCATTTTGTGCAACAAACTGACTATTTTCCAAGTTTAATCCCAACTTTCTTGCCATTTTTGTCAACTTTGGACATTTTTACCTACTTTTCACTGTTTTTTAATCACTTTTTTTTACAGTTTCCTTCAAAATTTTTTAAACAAATTTTTGTTGCTTTTGTTGCCATTTTTGATACTTTTCACTCTCTTTTGACACCTTTGAACAATCTTTTTGCATCCAATTAACTATTTTCTGAGTTTAATCCCAAGTTCTCAGTTCTTTTTTTGACACTTTGAAACAATTTTTTGATTCCTTCTCACTATTTTCCAGGTTCACTCCCAATTTTTTTTTGCCCATTTTTGCCATTTTTGAACCATTTTGTGAAACAAATTGACTATTTTCCAAGTTTAATCCCAACCTTTTTTGTCAACTTTGGACATTTTTACCTACTTTTCACTGTTTTTTAATCACTTTTTTCATTTTTACAGTTTCCTCCAAATTTTCTTAAACAAATTTTTGTTGCTTTTGTAGCCATTTTAGTCACTTTTCACTCTTTTTTGGACCATTTTTGGCCACTTCTTGCGTATTTCCAGGTTTTATCCCAATTTAAATGCTCATTTTTGTTGCTGTTTTGGCAATTTTACTACCTCATACTCAGTTTTTTTGGTATTACCTGCTCTTTTTGGCCTCTTTTTACCACTTAGATTGTTTCTTTTGTAAAGGTGGTTTTTGACAGCTTGTCTACAAAACTGTAGCCGATATTTTGACACATTTTAGTTCACAGAAATATTGCACTTAATCCAATTTGCGGTTGATTGCCCAGCCCTGGTGTCAATAATGATTCTGCACACATTATTTTAATGTTAAAGGTCTCTGTGGAATATTTTTAACTTTAAAGTAACAAAGTCAGAAATAATGACTCATATCTCTATAAGATCCATAAAAACACTCAAAATGTTTTCCCCACAGATCAAATCCCCTTCGCCGTCTCTCTGGACCAAGTCAACGACATCGTAGCCGGTGACATGCGCTTCGTCCAGAACAGAGCCATCGCCTTCACCATCAGCCTCCACGACCCCAGCGGTTACCTCAGCAACGCCGACATCACCTTCAACTGGGACTTTGGTGACGAGAGCGGCGCCCTCATCTCCAGAGAGCTGACGGTCACACACACCTACGTCAGCACCGGTCACTTCAAACCCCAGGTGGTGATCCAGGCCATGATCCCCGACAGAGCCTGTGACCCCATCGAGAGCCCCACTAAGGCGCCGGCGCCACCTGCTGACCAGGGCACCACAGGTGAGACGCACGCCGCTAAAACACGAATCTAAGCAAAAGTCTCATTGGACTTAGTCTGAGCCACATTCACTGAACTTTTCCTCTTTCTAAAAGATTAAAAGACAAACATGAGGATTGAATTATTTATAGGGAATAAGAAAATCTGCCAATAAAGGAAGAAAATGTATTTTTAAAGTATTTCAAGAAACTGATTTTTTATTTTGACTCATGTCTTTTATTATTTTGAATTCAGACATTTTTTCCTGTACTTTTCAGGTGACTGTAGCTCAGAGAAACTCAAATAAGACATTTCTGATTTAATATAACATAAACACTTGCTTCGATATGAGTTTTTAATTAGTCACTGCACATTCACTGATTTATTTTTCCATTTAAAGGTATTATAAGATAAGCACGACTTCTATATTTCTGCCAATAAAAAAAGTAAAAATGAAATTTAGCTTTGATAAGAATTTCTTTTATCCGTATTAAATCAAAATTTTGAGATTTACAGTCAGAATTCTGATGATAAAGTCCAAAATTAAAAGGAAAAAGTCAATTTTTTAAAACTTTTATCTCAAATTTTAACTTAATGTGGGTAAAAAAAACACAGCAAAGCTACTTTTTTATTTAATTTTTTTCTTTTATACAACAACATTGTTCGTATTTAAAGACATCTGACAAGCAAACCCCAGAGACCCATTATTTTTCCTGTTTTATTTCATTTAACAGTTTGAAATTAGACCAATTTTTGTATTAAAAACATTACTCCTATTCCAAAAACTTTCAAAACTTGGCAGTTTAATTCTTTTACTCTCTGTTTCTTGTCTTTTTATAATCCACAATCAGACATTTTTTCTTGACTTATTTCAAGAAAACAAACACTTTCCTTACCCTACTGACAGATTTTCATTTTGTTTTGTTGTTTAATACCTTAAAATAAAGCTTTATAGACATTTTTCTGGGCTTGTTGGGTAAGTAAGACTCTCATGATGTTAAATGTCAGGTTTTTGACTCAAAGTGAGAAATAATCATTGTCCTAGATCTCAGTTTTTTAGTACCATGGTGTAAAACCTTCAAAGTTTTGTGTAGTTTTCAGTCTTTCAGCCAAGCTTAACCAATCCTGTAAAGTCCAACACTTTATAAATGAACTGAGTTTATTCTGAAAAATAAAACTTTTACAATCTTTTCTCCGTGCGCAGTGAAAGCCCCGGCACTCATGACCGCCGTCCCCCTGATGGTCACCACTAAGTCGTCCAGTCTGAGCGTCAACATGGTTCCTTCAGACACGGAGGAGGACAACACGGAGGACGAGGCCTCCACCGCCGTCAACGCTCAGCCCGCTCAGGAAGCTCCTCCCGTGGCCAAGACGCCGTCCCCGGTCAGCCAAGACCTGCCGGCCGACAACGAGGCTCAGGGCGAAGTTTTAACAGGTAACGTTTGATCGTTTCAGTTTGTTTCATTTAACTTCAGGATCTTTTGTTTTAATGGAGCAGAAACAGAGTCTGAGCTCAGAGCAGGTGATAAAAGCATCAGCTGGTTTCCTGACATGTAAATGTCATGTAAAACTTCACTGAAGGTTGCTTTTGTTTGAAACAGGAAGAGGAAGCTGACTTCAAAATAAAATCCATCTGCTGTGCTTTTGGATTCAAATTCAGATTTGCATGTGGGCTGAGAGCAGGAAGAAACATTTTCATCTCCCTCTGATTTTTTTATGGAGAGGAAAAAGTGACTGAACTCCACAACCGACACGCTGAAACCAAACCATTTCTTATGTGGGTCAATGACAAAAAGAGGGTCAAAAAACGTATTTTTAAAAAGTTCTTTGAAAATGGATAAAAAACATATTTCTGAGTGAAGAATTAAGTTTTCTAACAGATTTCAGTAGTTGACCAACATTTCAAAGTTTTGAGGTTCATTAGTTTTTAGTATTTTTAATTTGAGCACCCAAAAATGTCAGGTGGAGCAACCAAATATATGAAAATATATTTATATGTTCCTGTTATTTTTTCTGTGTGAAATTATTGGCAGGTATCTCTCAAGTGTCTGTAGTGACTCATAAATTTTCATTTTGTGTGTTTCATTTCTTTTATTTGTGAATAAGATAAATAATTTGATGTTAAAATAACATTTCACATTATTACATTGGTTGTACCACCTGACATGGAAATTGTTCCAGTCACCAATGAAGTGAAAAAACCTTTTTTATCAGTATTTCAGAGAAATCTACAAACTTTTCCACTTGGTCACAAATGTCATTTGGGCTCCTCTGGCTGATGCAGTTTCCTGTTTCCTGTTTTATTCTCTTCACTTTAAAATAAAAGTCTAATGTTACGGTTGCACCACCCTGACATTTGACAAGGTGAAAATTACGGGACAAAAGCTTTTTACATTTCTCAACAGCTTTAAAATTCTTTTTATTTGCAAAGAATGTTTTATTTAAAAAGGTTCAAGCATAAAATAATGCCACTGTATTTTTAATTTCCATTTACAATAACTGACATTCAATTTTTAGAGTTTAATTACTGTGGATACTTGTCAGGACGGTTGCACCACCTGACATTTTGGGGGTTTGAGGAACCAAAACACAAAAGAACATGTTATATTTTAATAGTTTAAAGATGTGTTCAAATAACACAGGTTTCATAGAATAAAGAAATACATGTGATGAAATATTCAATTCATGATGGAAGGAAATATTGCACTCGGACACAAAAAAAGGGACGTCACCTCATTGACCCACATATTAATGGTTTTTAGAACAAGCTGAGAAAATCCTGGACATAATTTTATCATCAAAAAGAAGGACAAGGAGGCAGAAGAGGAAGTTTGGTCGCCCTGATATTATTGTTTTTGATCACTTTTTTATGTCATTGAATCTCTTTAGGAGCGAAGCGTCCGCTGATGCTGACGGGTCAGGCTCAGGTCGTCCTGGTCTCTAAGAGAGACGTGGCGGACAAACCTTCAGACGACGACTGTGTGATTTACCGTTACGGCTCCTTCTGCACCGGCATCGAAGTTTGTGGTGAGTCACTTTTCTCTGATCTGAATCTAAATTTGTGTTTTTTGTCGATTTAAACCCTTACGTCTTGTTTTTGTCCCCAGAGGGAATCGAGAAAGTCGAGATTGTTCAAATGAGCAACGCCTTGATGGTGGCGCCTCAGCTGGACAAGAATGTTCTGGACATCACTGTGACCTGTCAGGGGAGGTGAATCCTCCAACTTTTATTAAACATTTTAAAGCTAAAGCTGTTGTGTTTTATTTCTGACTCTCTGGAGTTTGTTTTCCAGTCTTCCTAAAGAGGTTTGCAGTGTGATTCTGGACGCTCAGTGCCTGAAGCCCATTCATACCGTGTGCAACATGGTGGAGCCTTCAGGAGACTGTCAGCTGGTTCTGCGCCACTTCTTCAACGACTCTGGGGTCTACTGCATCAACGTGTCCATGGCCAATGATGTCAGTTTGGCCGCCACGAGTGCCAAAATCAACGTGGACATGGGTACGCAACAAAATCACATCACAACACTCCTCAGATTTATCTACCTGTACGTTTATTCACTCACAGAGATGTTTCATGTTTCAGTTTCAGATCTGTCGTCTTCTGGCACCGTCGCCATGGTTCTGGGCGTCCTGTTCCTCGTCCTCGCCGTAGGAGTCGTGGCATATTCTTACAAGTAAGAGCCATGTTGATGTCGACAAACCTCCATATAAAAACACAAACTGACGTAGAATTCACCATAAATGTTATACGTGCTCCTTCTGCAACTGCTGAAAGAGGAGCAAAACAAAATAAAAACACTAAATTCAAAGAGACAATTTCTGAAAACGAGTAAAATCATCTCATCCTGCGGCAAAATTATTTGACTTATTTCACTTTTTTCTGCTTCCTGTCTCGGCCAAATCTCTCCTGGAAAAGAGTTGTTTTTATCTTAATGGGACCAATCTGGTTAAATAAATAACCAACTAAAAATACTTGACAAGAAATCTTAAATTGAGAAGTTCTTGAGAAATACTCCCAAATATTAAAACAAGAGGAAAATGTTACTTTTGATATTAGAATAATGGAAAAAAATGACTGAAACACTATAATTGGTTAAACACACAGGACATAAGCAAAAACATCTTATTGCATTCCATTTGTAATCTTGATTTTACAAATTAATGACACCAAAAATACTGCAACTTTAGCCAGAATATGGCTCAGTGTTAGAGAAGCTTTGCGAAACATTTTAACTCTCTTTCATCAATTTTAACACTGAATAATTCATAGTTTTTAAATTTTTTCACCCTCAAATGTTTGTCTATAACATTTTTTTTAAAGTATCTATATGTTTGGAAAAAAGTGAAAACGTTTTTTCAGGCCCTAAAGAAGAATAAAAATGGGGCGCAGATGGCCTCGTGGAAATGGCCGCGCACGATGAGGTTTCCCCTCGAGCAGGTGGACCAGGTTCCATTCCTGCCTGTGGCCTGTTTCCCGCACGTCATTCCCCACTCTCTCCCCCTTTCCTGCTCTATCCACTGTCCTCCGCTATCCAATTAAAGGCAGAAAAGCCCCCCCCCAAAAAAAAGAAAAAAAAAAAGAATAAAAATATCCTGACACAGACTAATATGAATTTCCACCACATAAACCATTGAGTTTAGGAGTAAATAACTTTTAAATAGGTGTCCACTGTAGTGACCACGATGCACCACAGGGTTAAAATTCATGTTTTTTTTTATTTTTTTTTATCCCCAAGCGGGGGCAACTTGTTTTACAGTCAGCAGTGATGGTAAACAAATTGCACCACAACATTAAAATGTAGCAGTAGCCATGAACTTACTTTTGTGTTATCGACTTTGTTGCTCTCATTGGTTGAGAAATGGGTCAATGACAAATAGAGGGTCAAAAAATGTATTTTTAAAAAGTTCTTTGAAAATGGATAAAAAACATATTTCTGAGAGAATAATAATGTTTTCTAACAGATTTCAGTAGTTGACCAACATTTCAAAGTTTTTAGGTTCATTATTTTTTAGTATTTTTAATTTGAGCACCCAAAAATGTCAGGTGGCGCAACCAAATATATGAAAATATATTTATATGTTCCTGTTATTTTTTCTGTGTGAAATTATTGGCAAGTATCTCTCAAGTTTCTGTAGTGACTCATACATTTTCATTTTGTGTGTTTCATTTCTTTTATTTGTGAATAAGATAAATAATTTGATGTTAAAATAACATTTCACATTATTACATTGGTTGTACCACCTGACATGGAAATTGTTCCAGTCACCAATGAAGTGAAAAAACCTTTTTTATCAGTATTTCAGAGAAATCTACAAACTTTTCCACTTGGTCACA
>RPOG01003844.1:0-54729 GCA_008086565.1 Thalassoma bifasciatum | reverse complement strand
ACCTATACTGCAGCCAGACACCAGGGGGCGGGGCTTATGACCTATACTGCAGCCAGACACCAGGGCCGCCCCGAATACTGGATATGACGTCGGTCTGTGGTCCCCCGCCCCGTAGACGACCTCCGAAGTCAAACTCGTCTTGTAACAATGCAGGTGAGTAATAATATGTCAGATAACAGAGGTGGACACTTTATCAAAGTCACTGAGTCGAGTCAACAAACAACAGTCTAGTCAACAAGGACTTTGTCGTCTTCACAAAGGACCTGTGAGATCAGTTTGGTGTGTTTCCTGGTGTTGGACGCTCCCTCACGCTCCTTTTTAAATCCAGTTGTCAGATTTAGTGATTCGCACTGGTCCTGATTGGATTAGCTCATTGATGTTGGATGTTGGCAGCGTTGTTGATGTTGGGGAAAGGTAAGAGTAACTGACAAGGACACTCGGAGAAGCTCCAAGGTCTTTGAGTCACACACACCCTGCGGCAGAGCTCCTCGCTCCTCCTCGCTCCTCCTCGCTCCTCCTGACTCCTCACAAAACCACCTCAGACTGACTTTATTAATACGTGTTGGGAGCTGATCATATTAGAAGTGCTGGGATAAAAATAGATTGGGGCGCAGACCGCTGAACAGCACTATTTATAGCAGGTTTTTATTAAAGAGGAGTGTGTGACAGGACACCTGAGGGTTAATGGTTCTGTCATAAAACCACAACATAAGCAAAAAGAGGAGGCACACACACACACACACACACTTTTCAGAGAGTTTTAGAAAGATGAAACCCTCAGAGTGTTATTGTTATTGTTCAGGTGATTACAGAGTGATGTTTTAACTCCATAAATCAAAGTAACGTCCTCGTGTTCAGGTGCAGGAAACGTGAACGTGAGTGATTCGTGTCGTGAAAGTCTCGTCCTTTCATCCACGTTATGTCATGATGAGCAAAGCATTATGGTCCGTTTTACAGCTCAGTAAATCAGCTCTTAGATGGAGGGCCATATGTCCAGGCCGCTCTTATTGCCCTCTGAAACCACATGATGTATGGAGCATGACAGCGTGTTGAGCAATAGATATGAGGCGCCGTGTACGGGCGCCGCTCTGAGCCCGGTCACATAAAAACAGCTTCAGGTCTTTAGACGAGGAAACGTGGAGTCAGAAAAAAGGTCGTAATGGAGAGTAGTGTCGTAAAATGATGATCAGGTGAGCACAGGTCATGAGTTTGGTCTTTTATCGAGGTAAAGAGGAAACACGTTTGGATGAATGAGGCGAATGACAGAGAGGTCGGTTTGTTCTACGTTCTTAAAGCTGCAGAAAAAACAAAATACAGATCATGATTAAAACGACCATGTTCTAAAAACTCAACACTCCTTTCCTGAGGGAAACATTTACACCTATAATGTGAACACCATTTACGTATAGAAGCTCATTTCTGACAGATAAAAATATAGAAATGTAAAAAACTGGCTTTGGTGAGATATTTTTCTCCATGTTAAGTCGAAATTTCAGCCTCTTACCCCATAATTCTGACTTTTTTCTCACAATTTTGGCTCTTTTCTTGTGATTTTGACATCAAATCTAATGAAGTTGAACTTACTTATCAAGGAATTTTAATTTTTTTTAATCTCAAAATTTCCACTTTTTCATCATTTTGACGTTTTTATCTTACAATTTCGACTTTTAATCAAAGAATTTGGCCTTTTTTTTTACTCTTCCTCTAAGAACTTTGACTTTTTAATCTGATAATTTGGACTTATTTTCTTGTGATTTTGACCTTAAACCTAAAAAAGTGTTACCCAATCTTGATTATTCTGACTCTTAATATCAAATTTATTTTACTCTCTCTAAGAACATTGACTTCTAATCTGAAAATGTGGACTTATTTTCGGGGATTTTGACATCAGATTTAAAAAAGTTTGACTTTTTTTTATCAGAGTATTTCAGTACTTTATCCCCCAAATTTTAACTTCACTTATCATTTGACCAAATTTCAAAATTTCGACTTTTTAATCAAATAATTTTGACTGTTTTATATTTGAATTTTGACTTTTTGCTTTTGATTTTGACATTAAACTAAAATATTCTGACTTTTTATCAAAGAATCTTGACTTTTTTTCATCTCAAAGTTTTAACTTTTCCTCATCAATGTGACCAGATCTCAACACTTTGACATTTTATCTAACATTTTTGACCTTTTATATACAATTTTGTGGCTTTAATCTGAAAATTCAGCGCTTTGTACACTTTATTTTGACTGAATTCAACCGTCATTCATGAACCATCGAAACATTTATTCTCGTAGTTTTGTGTTGTCATTGATTAATTTTGAAAAGCTGCTTTTCCTTGTTAAAAGTATTGATATTGGTGTTGATTTGATGATACTGGCTCTATATTTTCTTGGTATTGGATCAAAACTAAATCCTGCAGTGTCACACTCCTCTGCCTGTTTTATAAATTCACCTTTAAAGTTTTTCATTGTCTCTAATTTCCTGCTGTGCATGAACCTGAGTGAAAACGTGCAGAAACTCAGACAAACATGAAGAAAACAAAGATGTTTCTGCTCTGAAGCTGTCGACACTAAAACCTAAAGTCCTCTGAGTGTTTTTTAATCTGGTTCAGCTCCTTTAAAGAAGCAGCCAAACGTCCCAGGAGCTGCAGAAAGATTTCAGAGCCACACGTGAACTCGTGGTTACGCTTCAGTCTGAGGCTGTTTGGCCTTAAACGGCTTTTCTGTGCGCAGGGTTAAAGCCGAGGAAACATCACGTATTCAGCGCGGCCTAATGTTTAAAAAAACAATACGGTGAAATATTCATTAAGGCGTTGTCATGGCTCAGAGACCTGATTTATTTATTAATGTGATGCATGTGGCTGGAGCTGTGAAGGAGAACATGTTTAAAGATCCTGCAGAAACTTTTCCAGCTGATGCTTTTATTTCTCACACACTTTCAGATTATACCAACAAATACTAAAATATAACTTTTTATCTCTGTTTGCTTTCTGCTTTTTCTGTTCTATAGTCTTTTAAAGGATCAATAAGAACTTTTTAATCTCTAAAATCTGTCTTTTTATCTCATGACTGTAACTTTTTCAACTTTTCAATTCATAATTGTGACTTTTCTTCTTGAATTTCTTACACTAACTCTCCAAATCTGAACTTTTATATCATAATTTTGACCAACTTGTTTCTAAATGTTGACTTTACTGATTTTAAAAATTTGACTTTTTTTCCAGTTTCTACTTCTTTCCTCATAATTGAAGTTTATCTCAAAATTTTATCTTTTTTTAATTATAATTTTGACTCTTTTTCTCATTATTGTAACAGTTTATTTGAAAAATATGAAACATTATTTCAATAATATAGAGTTTTATCCCAAACTTTTGACTGTTAATCTTCAAAATCTTGACTTTATTATCTGAAGGATTGTGATTTTTTATCCTAAAAAATCAATTCATTTATGTCATAATTGGACTTTTTTGTCTGATAATTGATTTTTATCTAAAAAATTTAATGTTTTTATCTCATAAATTTTAACCACAACTTTTAATCAAAAATATTGAATCTTTTTGTCTTATAGTTTTGCCTTTCCTTGTATAATTGTGACTTTTTATCACAAAATATTAACTTTTCATCCTATAATTTTGACTTTACCTCAAAATTTTGACTTCATAATCTCATTATTTTGACTTTTTATCTCATAATTTTCATTTATAAAGTTATGGTTTACTTAATATGAACCAAAAATATTGTCATCAAAGTCGAGTTAAAATTTTTTTTTTTTCTTAACTGGCACAAGTGGGCTTCTGTAGAGATCTGACCTCTGTAATTTATATCTGTACAAGCTCAGACTGAAGAGTCCCATCTGCTCACACACACACACACACACACACACTTTGATGATCTGATGATTGTTCCCTCTCTGTTCTTCTTTCAACAGCATTTATTTCACTTTTTTTTCTGTCTTTTTCCTGAGCTGCAGTCAATTCCCAGAGCGTTTATACCTGAATGAATTCACTGTCACAGCAAAAGGCGAGCTACAGGTACAGCAGGTGGAGTGTGTGAGTGTGTGTGTGTGTGTGTGTGTGTGTGTGTGAGTGTGTGTGTGTGGGGGACAGAGTACAGAAGAAATGCTGACGAGCAGGAAGTCCAACTGTTGGAGAAGCAGGAAAAAAACAAGTGTGTTTAGAGGAGTGTGTGTGTGTGTGTGTGACACACACACACACACACACACACACACACACATGTACCCACTAGGACACACAAAAAGAGACGCGCAAGTGGACCCTAAGTAAATTGTGGAGCTGCGGAAACGTCTCAGGTCTGCGCTGGACACGTTCTTGTTTTCTGGAGAGGGTGCTGCAAAGTGTGGTTGTGTGTGTGTGTGTGTGTGTGTGTGTGTCACACACTCCATCCCATCGCTCTGCTTCTCACTTCCAGTCGGCGCCCGATCATTTCCCACCTGGAGTCAAGTCTAGACTTGTTTGTACTGTTGAGGTATAATTGAGTCTGGGTCAAGCTGTGTGTGTGTGTGTGATTCATGTATATATATGTGTGTGTGTGTGTGTGCGTGTGTGTTTCTCCTGCATGACTCAGAGATGAAATCTAAATTTATAAACATATTTATATCTGCATATTCCTCGCCCTCTCTTCCCACACCTGCTGCCTCCAGGTCTGCTTTAAGTTTTTCCATCAGGAGTTTCTTCTTCTTCTTCTTCTTCTTCTTCTTCTTCTTTCAGACCGAAAACAAAGTTTGTGAACAGAGCTGAACTTAGTAGAAAGTGAGTAAGTGTGTTTGCACGTGTGTCAGACGGTGCTGTTACAGTTGAATACAGTTGAGCAGCTGTTGCCTGCACTCTGTCCTGATAAATGAATAATGCCTTTAACCCCCCTCTCTCTCTCTCTCTTTACAACATGGAGCACTTGTGCTGCCTGTTGTGGTTACGGTCGCGTGGCAGAAAAAGCTCTTACGTAACCTGAAGCAGAGACGACTTTTCTTTAAACTGAAAGTCATGTGCAGGATGTTTTTATTTCTCTTTGAGATTTTTTACCTTCACTGATGATTCACTAGTTGATTTGTCGTGAAAACCATTTGGGTTTTACTGGCTGCAAAACTGAAATCAAAGCAAATGTTTATGTCTTACTTTTAGTAGAAAGTGTCTTTTCAGAATCATTGGGCCTCATTCACAAAACATTTGTACGCACAAATTCGTGCCTAAATCATGCGTACGAACGTTTGAAGCACAAACCTGTGATTCATCAAAGTTTTCTTACCTGAATTTCTTCTTACTTTGTGAACAAATGTAGAACCTCCTCAGACCATGAGTACGCACAAATAATGAATGATCAGCTGTTTATATAACTTAAAACACAGACTCTTTCACTAAAAACACAACATTTTAAAACTACTTTCAGTAAAAGAAAAAAGCCTTAAATAGAATTCATTAATAAAAACTGTGCATTGACTAAATTTATGAAGTAACGATGAAACTGACACATTTTCATCCTCATCATGCTTATAATATTAAATCTTAAATTGAAATACTTAGTTTAGATTAAAAATATGATAATGTATAATATTTCTGATAATGCATATCAGAATGTCACATTATTTTATGTTGATTAAATCGTCGACTGCTCTGACAAACAGTTTCATAAAGTTGTGCAAACTGAATGAAGACGTAAAATAATTTTCTTCTTCTTATGATTTTTAACATTTTCTGAGTAAATGACGCACACACAGCTCAGCTGTTCACTCAGATTTATTTACCTGTTTGTAAAAATATCCAGCAGCTGTTTTAATGTGTTATTTATGTCACGGATACACGGTACGATCTCCCTCACAGCACCAGGAGAATCAGCTGATCATTTATCTCCGGTCAGGACGAGCGTCTGCAGACGAGTCTCTGAGACACCGAGAGAACGAGCTGTGAGGTTGANGTGTGTGTGTGTGTGTGTGTGTGTGTGTTTTATGTAACTTGCATATACGTACGTGCGTATATATGTGTGTGCTTGTTTGTTCATGTCCTACATCAAAGTGTAGTAGCCATGCAGCGAGTCTGAGGGGGCACGTTTCAGTCCAGCACTGCTCTGCAAGTGTGTGTGTGTGTGTGTGTGTGTGTGTGTGTGTGTGAGTGTGTGTGTGTGTGTGTGTGTGTGAGTTATAGTAGTGGGCCGGCTCCTCTGCCTTCAGAAACAAATGGCATCCTTCCAGACCAGAGCACTGAGGATCTGATGAATCTGTTTCAGTGCAGATTCTCCCCACAGCAAAGCCACCAACACCACAACACTGCTGCAGGAGCACACACACACACACACACACACACACACACACACACACACACACACACCACTCTCTCTCTCTGCTTGTGCTCACGTGTTTACAGACATGCAAGTAAAACTGGCTCAGATAATATTTTGATGAAAATTAAGTCAGAAAATATTATTTCACTGTCTGATAAAAACAGATGAGACATTTTTTCTTCTGTTTAAAAGCTTTGATCAGTGTTTAAATAAATCAGATCTATTCAGACTTTATTCTTATCAGATTTTTTACTCTTTCAACAATTCAGGCGTAATTTTTGTCTTGTAGTTTCATGAAATAAGAGATTTTTTCTGTATGTGTGCGGTGAATTAAGTCTATTGAGACAATTCTGAAAAGAAATTTAAAAAACACTACAAAATAAAGTGGTCTTATTTATCACAAGGTATTGAGATATCTATGAAAACCCCTTTCTGCACATAAAAAAAGAAAATGTGGCTTTTCTGAGAATTGTTTTTGCCCATATTAAGTCAAATTTTGGATAAAAAGTCAACATTTTGTTGTACAGTGGAAGTAACACAGTTAAAAATCTTAATTATGAGATAAGAAATCAAAGCTTGAGGTTATTTAGTCAAAACTGAAACATTATAGGGTCAAAATTTTGAGACATTTGAGGTATAAAAATTAAGAGTTTTAGGTAAATGAAGCAAAAAAAAAAAATTTGAGATTAATTTGAAACTAAGAGTGGAGAAATTGAAGTTTAAGATAATAAAATTAAAATTTTAAGACTCATAAGTCATAATTTTTGAGATTTTGGAGTCAAAATTGTGAGATAAAAATTAATTTATGAAGATAAGAAAGTCATACATTTGAAATAAGGACAAGATTTTGCTCAAAAAAGTCCAAATTTACAGAATTTCTTTTTTTTTTCTCAAAAAAATTTCTCAAAACGCATCTTTTTAAAAGTGTTTTTAATGTCTAACTGCTTTTAAATGTATTCCATGGTTTCGTTTTGTCTTGTTTTCATTTTTATAGGTTATTATTTTTGTTATCATTACTGTGTTGTTTTAATTGATGTTTTTAATGTCTGTAAAGCGTCTTTGAGTATCTAGAAAAGCGCTTTATGAATAAAATTTATTATTATTATTATTATTATTATTATTATTAAGTGTAAATGACTAAAGTGCAACAGATTCAAGAAAAGTTCAGGGGTTATAATGAATAATTCTGTCTTTTATTGGGGACCGCTGTTCATTTTTTTATGTGACCTGTCTATCTTCTTTATTTTTCTGTCTTGAATGCATATTTGCCATTTATATGTAATTCAAATATCATGCTNTTTTTTTTTTTCTCAAAAAAATTTCTCAAAACGCGTCTTTTTAAAAGTGTTTTTAATGTCTAACTGCTTTTAAATGTATTCCATGGTTTCGTTTTGTCTTGTTTTCATTTTTATAGGTTATTATTTTTGTTATCATTACTGTGTTGTTTTAATTGATGTTTTTAATGTCTGTAAAGCGTCTTTGAGTATCTAGAAAAGCGCTCGATAAATAAAATTTATTATTATTATTATTATTATTTTAAATATGAAAAAATAGTTGAAATTTGTCCCAGAAATTTGACTCAATATCTCAATTTTTTATTTAACTTAGTATTGGGAAAAAAAAGAAACAAAACAATTATTTTTTTTTTCATTTTTATTATCTAACTGATAGAACTGGGCTTCCATAAAACTCTTTGTAACGATTTTAAAATCTGTCATGACGTAAGAAAGATTCACTTATAGAGTTTTTTTTTAAACTTGAGACTTAATTATTTTATATGTCAAACTTCTGAACTCATTCATCTTTATCTGGTGAATGTGGCTCATGTTATCAAAGCGAAAGTGAATTTAATCAGAGCGATAGTGCTCTCTAAATTACTGTAACTCTTCAACTATTAGAGCAAGAGAAAAAAAAATCAGTTTGTCCCTGAATCACCTTTTACTCCAACAAACAAACAAACGTTTTCCCTCAGAGCAGAAGATCCGTTTGAGGAATTGATCCCGTTACGACAGAATGAACTAAAGGAGTAAAAACAGCGTCATCCATCCTCACTTATCTCGTGGGTGTTAATTCCACCTTCAAACACACCTTTAAACACACACTTCCTGTTTGAGAAACAACGACCTGGAGTGACCCCTGAACCTTCTCTTTGATTCTCTCTGCTGCAGCCGCTCAGCTCCTCTTCTTCACGTCCCTGTCCCCTCTCTCTCTCTCCCAAACCGTCACTCCTAACTCTCTCCGACACGCCGACACACTCGCCCCTGTTCTCTGCCTCCCCCCCTCCTCCCTCTCTCTCCCCCCTCTCTCTCTCTTTGGTGCATATGGAAACTCTAAGAATAGCTCTGTCACCTGATGGGCCTGATAATACTGTATTGATGCCAGGCCTGCTCTGCCCTGTGCTGCAAAGTGAGTGAGCGAGTGAGTGAGTGAGGGACTGCTGCACAAGTGTGTGTGTGTGTGTGTGTGTGTGTGTGTGTTTGTGTGTGTGTTGTAGCCAGGAAGCAGAGGATCAGTGTGTTGTTGACATCCAGAGTCCTGTTCTGCAGAAGCTTAAGTCGCCCAGGAGGGACACTGTGCTGCTGATTAGTGCAGCGAGGGGACACTACTGCATCCCTCCGTCTGCCTCCCCCTCTCTCTTTCTCTCTCTCTCCCCCTCCGTCTGTCTGTGTCTCTCATTTTCACCCTCTTTGGTCTCAACCTCTTCCCCTCTCTACCTACCTGCCTCTCTGTTTAGTCATGCCTCACTATGCATTTAAAAAAAAAAAAAGAAAAGCTTTCCACTCCTCTTTCTTCTCTCTGAGTCACTCCTCGATATCTTTGTGTACACTTAACCTTTCCACGTTTTTCCTGCGCCTCTCGCCTCCCTCTCGCTCTGATCACACACTGGATCTTCTGTGATGACACATGTGGTTTATTCAGCGGAAAACACTGCGTGCTCCTCCATTATCCCATCACGCAGGGAGAGAGAAAGAAAGAAAGAAAGAGGATGGATGGAGAGAGACAGCTTGCGTTCTTTGTGATGATAATCCACCTCCTAAAATTTGAGGAGACGCTTGAGGAGTCAAAGTTAATCTGAAGCTTTAGGGGAAGGAGAAAGTCACACCTGTGCTGGAATGAAAGTCTGAGCTGTTTACGGTTGAAGCTGAGTTCACGCACACACAGGTGGTGATTTACAGGAGGATGAAACGTGAAGAGAAGAACCACAAACGACAAGAACAGGTCNACTCCTCTTTCTTCTCTCTGAGTCACTCCTCGATATCTTTGTGTACACTTAACCTTTCCACGTTTTTCCTGCGCCTCTCGCCTCCCTCTCGCTCTGATCACACACTGGATCTTCTGTGATGACACATGTGGTTTATTCAGCGGAAAACACTGCGTGCTCCTCCATTATCCCATCACGCAGGGAGAGAGAAAGAAAGAAAGAAAGAGGATGGATGGAGAGAGACAGCTTGCGTTCTTTGTGATGATAATCCACCTCCTAAAATTTGAGGAGACGCTTGAGGAGTCAAAGTTAATCTGAAGCTTTAGGGGAAGGAGAAAGTCACACCTGTGCTGGAATGAAAGTCTGAGCTGTTTACGGTTGAAGCTGAGTTCACGCACACACAGGTGGTGATTTACAGGAGGATGAAACGTGAAGAGAAGAACCACAAACGACAAGAACAGGTCGACAAACACGAGCAGGACTGAAACAAAACACTCAACTTTAGCCAGTGTGACTCCGCCTCCAAAGGCAATTTACATACACTTACAAAAAAAAAATCATTTTATTGAAGTTTTTTAGTAAATATGCATTTAATTCATGCAGAAAACACTTGTTTTTTTAATTGAAAAGTAACTAATTCGATGTTATTCTTGCTGCAACGATTTTCCTGAAAATATGTGAGTGGATGATTTTGTGAGAGCAGACATTTTAAAAAGGGCTAAAATAAAACTTCAGCTGAATGTAGTGATATGACAATCCTCAAGGTGGTAGAATATGTTTTTAAAAATATTTTTAACATGTTTTTAAACAAACTCTTCATCATTTTGATAAGATAGAGGTTTTTGAACTCATGTATCAAACATGAAACTTTTGTGTTTTTTTTTAAAGAGTTAAATCAGAATTGAGATATGAAAAATCAATATCTCGTGATAAAAAGTCAGAAATATGTGGAAAAATAGTCCAAAAATTTGAGATGAAGAGTTGAAATGTTGTTTTTATGTCATTTATTTGACTTTTATCTCATTATATTGACTTAAATCTTCATAAAGCCGTTTTTTCATTTTTCGTTTCTAATTGGCCAAAACAGGCTTCCATATGTCACTCTTTTATTTTCATTATATGAAATTTTCACTTCAAACAGTAAAGGAGTGTTTTAAATAAATTTTTGGGTTTTGAAGCTACTTTGTCGTCTTTGAGGATCTCTGGATATTTTTGTCTGTTTTTATTACAGGTCCTACAGTTGTTAGTTCATAAAATCATCAACAAATAATCTTAGACAGAAACACTCGTAGTTTTTTAGGTTATAAAATGAAGTGGACTTGTTCCCGCTGTGTGAAAACAGCGGCCTGAGAATAACTCCTCCTTGTTTACAGAAACAGCCGTAGTTCAGAGCGTGTTTGGAGGCGAGCAGCAGCCGCCGCCTGCGTTTCCCCCCCGGAACAAACTTGTCATGTGTGTTTTTGCTCCAGATTCCCAGTGAAGTGAGTGTTGTCCAATTATGAGGCGCTGCAGCTCGTGTGTGTCACTCTCACTAATGATAAGTGACTGGACACAGAGGCTGAGCCTGGTTTTACAGCTGCATGCTTTATTCACCAGAACAAGAAAACTGCATCGAGCCGCACAAGAAGCTTCAGAGAACTGAGAGGATTCACGTTAGAGTTTAAGGAGGGAGGAGAGGTCAACTCATGGGCTTTTAAAGGAATATAACTGAGTATTTATTAACTATTTATCTCATAACTTGATTCAGACCAAACTTAAACAGCATCTTGATGCAGGATCTTTAATGTTTTTAATGGTTTCACCACAAACTCTGACATTTGACCTTTACCTGGAACCAAACTGTAGAAAAGCTCATTTCTGCAGGTTTCAAAAATAAATAAGAAAAACTAGCTTTGACCAAATTGAGTCAGATAAAAAGACAAAATTTCCTATTTCTAACTCTAAATTCTGACTTTTGTCTCAAAACTTCAACATTTTATATCATAATTTTGACCCTTAATCTCAAACTTTCAACTTTCTATCTCAAAACGTTTGATTAACCTTTACCTCTCTCAAAATTTACACTCCCCCCCAAAAAAAATTTGACTTAAAAATTCATAATCTCAACTTTTCTTCTCATAATTTTGACTTTTTATCTAAAAAATTCGGTTATCTAATATAAACTTTTATACCCTTTTTTGACTTTTTGTCTCATAATTCTGACATTTAATCTCAAGATTTCAGCTTTTTATATTGAAATTTTGACTTTTAGTTTTAATATTTTAACTTTCTTTCTTGTAATTTCCACTTTTTATATCCACATTTCTACTATCTAAACTCAAAAGTTTGACTTTTATAGCATTTAAAAAAAACTTTTTCTATTATAATTCTGATCTTTTATCTCAAAATGTCAACTTTTTATCTCCAAATTTTAACTGTCATCAAAACTTTTTCTCTTTATTGTTACGTTTTGTCTCAAAAAGTTGACTTTCCTTCTCAAAACTTTTCCTGTTGACCTAAACATATGACTTTTATTGAAAAATGTTCATCGTTTTATGAAAATTTTACCTATTGTGTTATAATTTAGTGTTTTCTGTCATAATTCTTTCAAGTTTTAATTTTAATTTTTTGTTACTGATGGAAACGGGCTTCCATAAAACTGTGAGAAACATTTTTCACTAAAGTCCTCAGCCTGAGCTGCAGGATCTAAACAGGTTTATTATTGTTGATTCTGTGAGTACAGAGCCTGTAAACACCTTTGTACCTTTGTGGACTTTAACCTCGCCTAAAGAGACTTATTGTGACAGACTTTTATTTAACGAGCAGGTGTTTTCCTTCACATAATTTCACCTGAATGAGAAAAACCCTAGAATTCACTTTGATATCTGAACAAAGGCGAAAGCAAACAAGCGCTGATTGTTTCCATCCTTTGAGTTTCTGGAGGCTTTTGTCCTTTTTCCTCGTCGTTCTTTGTGCTGAACGACAATAAGAGAAACGTTCACTGATAATGGAGCAAACAGACGGAGGGAAACTGGATCATCTCTGTTTTTATCTCACTCATATTCTCGTTTGTAGTTGGACCTTTTGTGGTTTGTGTCCTTTGTGGCGTTTACCAAAAACTCTCACCAAGTATTTTCTTTGTATTTCTTCTTAACATATCTCATCACTCTGAATATCAGAAACAGTTTCCTAAACATTTCAGTCAGATACTGGAGCTTGTTGGGATCATCTTCAATGTCACAAGACTTTTTCCTTTTTCTTGTTATAAGAGCTCAGTGTTTAAACGTGAGGATTTATTTCTGGTGTAAGCGTTTCCTTTCATTCATCAGGTTCACTTCCACACTGTTTCACCATTTCCACTAAATAAATCACAAAAATCATTTTCTTCAGAGAAAAACTCAGATCTCTCTTCTCACACTGCAAAAACTGAAATCTAATCAGGTCATTCTGTCTTATTTTTAGTCAAACTTGTCTTACTATTCTTGATTTGAGCCACATTCACCAGACCAGGTCATAAAAATGTCTTATTTCAAGTTTTTTTAAGACAAAAATGAGGTGTAAATTGCTTGTAACAGGTCAAAAAAATCAGCCAATGGGATAAGACGAATTCACCCGGGAAGTTTCTTGAAATTAGAAAGATGTCTTAAAACAAGAATCTTTTATCTTATCCCATTGGCAGATTTTTTTTTACTTGTTACAAGCAATTGATGCCTCATTTTTGTCTTTAAAAAACTTGAAATGAGACATTTTTATGACCTTGTCTAGTAAATGTGGCTCAAATCAAGAATAGTAAAGTTAAAAATAAGACATAATGACTTGCTTAGATTTCAGTTTTTGCTGTGCACTGATAAACTTCATCAGCCCTTGTGCTGATGTCATAGAGTTTTTAATTTGCCGTAAATTAATTTGGTCCAGTCTGACCCAATCAGAAAGCTGAGAATTATCATTTATAAATAACCTATTTTAGTGCTAATAATCTTATTTTAAGTCATGAATTATGATCAGGTATAAATGTAGATATGAGACTTTTTCATCAGTGTTTAAACGTGAGGATTTATTTCTGATGCAAGCGTTTCCTTTCATTCATCAGATTCACTTCCACACCTGACGGCACAAACGGAGCCTTTCAGGTCTGAAGTTTGAGCTTGAAGCAAATAAACAATAATTAAAGTGTTACTGCTCCTGGTGTCGCTTTGACACCGCTGCTCTTAGCGTCTTTTAAAAAGCCGACCTCTCGTTTAATGAGCGCGAAGGTTTCAGCCTGATGCTGCCACTTATTTCTGAACACGTCGGACTCCAGGAAATTTATTAAATCTTCCTGTTTGTGAATGAACATGAAGCTGTTACTGTCAGCTGACCTACACAGACCAGAATCTGATTTTTTAGTTGAGGTAAATTCATCTCTGCGTACTTTTTTATGTTGATAAATACATGTTCTGAAGCTACAGCAGCAAACAGTGAAGCCTTTTCAGAAACACTTGACATATTCATGCCCATCTGTTGTTTAGAGTCAACACGAGGCGGTGCTCCAGAGAGAGAGGGGGGGGGGTGTCAGACCACACTGAAGGTCCAGACAAAGTCATTTCCATTTGTTGAGCTTTTACACTCCTCATCCTCTTCCTCATTTGCATCTCGATGTTTAGAAGCAGACGTTAACTTTCCTCTCAGGTCTCAGAGCTCAACTTAAAGTCTCTGTCAGGACTTTCTGACGAATAAAAAAAAAGGTCTGCTGTAAAGATTAATGCCTGATCATAATCTGCAACTAGAAAGGAGATTATCAGTGTTTAAATAGGTTATTTATGAATGTGTATCAAACACAAGCTAAAGGAGGTTAAAAATAAAAAATATTACACAGTTGGTTATATTTGTGTGGGTTGGTAGTCGGGCTGAACGATTTTAGAAAAAGATCCAATTGCAATTTTTCTGCCAGATGTTGCGATTTCAATTCAATTCATGATTTTCTTCAAATCAAGCTTCGGTGAAGTTTCCACAATGTACAGAAACGTTTAAAAATTGACAGAAAGTTACATTAAACCATGAAAACCTTTTACTCCAATGTGAGGATGCAAATTGAAGGTAAGAATTGTTTCTAAACTTTAGATAAAAGGTCAATATTTTAAGATAAAAAGTGGAAATTTTGAGAAGTAAAGACAAAATTCTGAGATAAAAAAAAGTCAAAATTTTGAGAAACTCTTCGTCCTGGTTTCAAAGAGATGAACTGTTACCAAACATCTGAGAACAACAGTGTTGGAGTTTACGTGAAGAAGCAGCATCTCTGTTTGGTCAGAGACATAACGGCGCGATGGTATCATCTGTTAATCAGTTGAGTTCAGGCGTACGAACGCTGACAGCGCGGCGCCACCGTCACCTCCTCTGGGTATATGTGACCGTAAGAAGAACCAGAGCCGACCCGTCAAAGCGGCGGCGGCTCCAGCATTTCTTACCTCCTCTCGGCCTCAGCACTTACAGCACATTAAAAATAAATCACTTCTACAAGATCCTCTGACAACACCATCTGCTCTCTGCTGGCCACGACCACGACCACGCCACAGGTAAATGGTTAATTCAACTCTTTGCACGACAGACAGGCCGCTTCCTGAACACGCAGCGACGACGGCGGCGTGAGTGAATCATTCACTGTGAAGTCACAGTCTGTCGAAGCCACTTCCTGTCAGCCGATGAGGTATTTAGGAGAGGTGATGGCGAGTGTTGTGTGTGTAACCCTGGGAAAACTTCTCACCTCCCTGAACATGATGAGGCCTGACTCACCGGGTGGGAAAAAACGGCACCTGGTCGTCATCTGTGGATTTATCACTTACAAACAAGGCAATTTGGGATTTAGAGACAGAAAAGTGTTCCTCCTCTCAACACCTACCGCCGCTCCATTTTCACATTTAATCAGCTTTTGTTCGCAGACTGGAGCCGCATATGGAAACAAATATTAGACGATAAAAGGAGCAAACAGCGTGTCAGAGTCAGGGGGGCACGGCAAAAACTCAACATCTTACCAAGGATTTTCCTCTCACTATTAATCAAAATATCTCATCACTATTAAAATCAAAACAGTGAAACATTTCAGTCGGATATTGGAACTTTTTTACTACATGGATCATCTTGAATATCTGTTAAACAAACATCTTGATTTAAGTCATTTCTCAGTTGACACAAACTTTTATTTCTCATCATAAGGTTTTGAAGCTGCTGAGTTATTTTTTAGAGATAAAACATCTTGTTTCAAGAAATAGACTCATAAAGAAAACAAATCTTTTTTGAAATCTTCAGCTTTAACTTCTCATTACAAGAAAAAATGACTAAAACGAGTTTCCACAGCTATTTTAAAGGTCTGTCTTAAGTTTAGTAGAGCTTAAATTAAATGTCCTACCGAGAATTTTTTACTTGTTCCATTGGCAGATAGTTTTGCTTGTATTATAACTTTTGACTTATTTTCAGTCACCTTTTTTCAGTGCATCATTGTCAAGATCATGAAAACGATGATTTAAAAAAAAAAAAAACGTCTCACAATATTTGACATGAGCAACATTCAATCGACAAGGCCAGGAAAATTTCTTATTTCAAGATGTTAAAAGATGAAAATGACGTCTGAATTGCTTTTGATAAGTAACAGAAAATCTGCCAATGAGGCAAAACTTGACAAGTAAGTTTTTCTACAATAATGTCTTATTATAAGAAATCTTTTCCTGACCCCATTGACAGTTTCTTTTATTTGTTACAAGCAATTCAGATGTCATTTCTGTCTTTCAATAACTCGAAAAAAGACATTTTTCTGGACTAGTCTGGTGAATGTGGCTCATACTGGGTCTCGTAAAACATTTTCTGCCAAAAATTAGACATAGAAAGTTGCTTAGATTTCAGGTTTTTAGTTCAAAATTTGTCATTTTTCCCTTAAACGTTGCATCATTTTCAACCTTTTCTCTTTTCTTTTTCATTTGAAATCTATTAAACTCATTTTTAGTTCTATAACAGTGACACTTCTAGATTTAAGTCTAGAAACTACTTGAAATAAGATCAGAAATTAACATTCTAAGACAAAATGTCTTGAAATTTGCTTTTTCTGTAGTAATTTTCCAACCTGTGATTGTTTCAGGTGTATCTACTTTATTTTAAGCTCTACAATAGTCAAAGAAGAAGCTCAAACACTTTTTAAAAACCAGAAACTGTACCTAAGATAACTCATCATCATGTTATGTGTGAGCTTTTGACCTGTAGATTTGTTTTTGTTTTTTTTCCATTCAAGTTGAGTTTTTTTCATGTACAAAGATGATTTATCATTAACAAAAAACTCAACAGTTTGAAAACCTGATAAAATGTCAATAACAGTTTGTTTCAATTAAGAAATGTCTCAAATCAAGGTGTTTTCAAGACGGTTTCACTACATTTATACCTGATCATAATTCATGACTTAAACAAGATTATCAGCACTAAAATAGGTTGTTTACAAATGCAAAATCTCAGCTTTCTGATCAGGTCGGACTGGAACAAATTAATTTACGGCAAATTAAAAACTCTATGACATCAGCACAAGGGGTGATGAAGTTTATCAGTGCACTGCAAAAACAGAAATCTAAGCAAGTCATTCTGTCTTATTTGTAGTAAAGTATGTCTTACTATTCTTGATTTGAGCCACATTCACTAGACAAGGTCATAAAAATGTCTCATTTCAAGTCTTTTAAAGACAAAAATGAGGCAAGTAAAAACAAGTAAAAAGTAAAAAAAACTACTAAAATACTGTAACAAGTAAAAAAAAAAAATCTGCCAATGGGATAAGATAAAAGATTCTTATTTTAAGACATCTTTCTAATTTCAAGAAACTTCCCGGGTGAATTCGTCTTATCCCATTGGCAGATTTTTTTGACTTGTTACAAGCAATTTACACCTCATTTTTGTCTTAAAAAACTTGAAATAAGACATTTTTATGACCTGGTCTGGTGAATGTGGCTCAAATTAAGAACAATGAGACAATTTTTACTACAAATAAGACAGAATGACCTGATTAGATTTCAGTTTTTGCAGTGTGAGAAGAGAGATCTGAGGTTTTCTCTGACGAAAATGATTTCTGTGATTTATTTAGTGGAAATGGTGAAACAGGAGCTGGACTGTCTGATGGAAAAGAGACAGAAGAGATGAAGAAAGATAAACAGGAGAGAGATAGAGCACAGGCTAAAGGCTAAAACAGGAGCTAAAGGCTTAAAATGGAGCTAAAAACTAAAAAAGGAGCTTGAGACTAAAACAAGAGCTAAAGGCTGAAACATTGAAGTGTTGAAGCACCTAACAACTGAACAACTGAAGCATTACCCAGATGCTTTAACAAGGGTTTAAGGCCAAAACAGAACTTAGGAATACAGCATGAGCTTAAAGCTAAAGTGAGACTTAAGGCTAAAACATGAGCTAAATGCTTAAGCACAAGCTTGAGTCTAAAACACTGCAAAAACGGAAATCTAAGCAAGTCATTCTGTCTTATTTGTAGTAAAAATTGTCTTATTGTTCTTAATTTGAGTCACATTCACCAGACCAGGTCATAAAAATGTCTTATTTCAAGTTTTTTTAAGACAGAAATGAGGTGTAAATTGCTTCTAACAAGTCAAAAAAATCAGCCAATGGGATAAGACTAATTCACCCAGGAAGTTTCTTGAAATTAGAAAGATGTCTTAAAACAAGAATCTTTTATCTTATCGCATTGGCAGATTTTTTTTACTTGTTACAAGCAATTGATGCCTCATTTTTGTCTTTAAAAAACTTGAAATGAGACATTTTTATGATCTTGTCCAGTAAATGTGGCTCAAATCAAGAATAGTAAAACAATTTTTACTAAAAATAAGACAAAATGACTTGCTGAGATTTCAGTTTTTGCAGTGAACAAAAGCTAAAAAGTTGTCTTAAACACTGAAAAGTAGAGATAAAAAGATCTGATCAACTTTCACTGTCCAAACAAATACATCACTACAGTTTGTGTGAGTCCCAGTGCAGATTTTTCTCACAGTCACTGTAACAGAACAGATTCTCCTGTAAGAACAAACAAACCTGGGTTAAATTTTCCTGCAGTGACAGAGCTTCGTTTCTCTGAATGCTGGAGTAATTACAAGCTCCTGAATCCTGTTTGTCGTCACGTATTTATCTGCTTCTTTGTCCCGTAAGTGAAGATGTGATTACTTTGATGTAAGACTGACAAAACCACAACAAATAAACTGGTAAACTTTCCATCTGTCTCCAAAAAAAGCCCCATGATTCATCCCTTCTTCTTTGTTGCTTGTGCTGAAAGCTTTTGTGATTTAATTTCCCTCTTCCCTCTCCGCTCGCAGTTTACACACACACACATTGTACTCAGAATAATGTGGAGCTGAGAGTGTGTGAATGATCGCTGTGTCACTCTGGAGTGTGTGAATGAGAGACCCGGTTTGTGCACATTTGGGTTGAGTATCAGCGGATGTTGAGAAGCGCTGAGTGGCGTTTGTGTGTGTGCGACGCTAAGACCCACTTAGAGCGCAACGAGAGGCCTGTTAGATCCAGGCTGTCCTGGATAGCGTGGTCAGAATATGGGTCAAGACCGGATCCTTTACAGCTCCCTGCTTCACCTCAGCCCTCCTGGCTGTTGTACTCTTCCTGAGTGTGTGTGAGTGTGTGTGAGTGTGTGTGTGTGAGGCTGCGTGCAGCACAAACAACCAGAAAACACAGCCTCCATGTTTCCTCCTGCCTCTCCTCATCAGCTGGTTTCTTCCCTGACCTCTCTGTGGTTCAAAAACACAACGTCTCTGCTCATGTGTGGCCGTTGTTGATTGGTTCCTGTATCGCTGATGTCACGGCGAGCTCCGAGCGTCCTGTGGGTGTCGTGGTTAATGCGTCCCTGTGGTCAGAGCGTGTGGTGAAGGACACGACTACAAACGCTGACTGACTCAGCTCATCAGGTTCACTTTCAGTGTTTGTGTGACATTTAAAGTTAGACTGGATATGCAATCCAGAAATCTGGAATCCAGTTTATGCTCAACGTTAAATACAGACAAGAGCTTTCTGTCTGTGCTCTGTGTTCATTCACTGCAAAAACTGAAATCTAAGCAAGTCATTCTGTCTTATTTTTACTCAAATGTGTCTTACTATTCTTGATTTGAGCCACATTTACTAGACAAGGTCATAAAAATGTCTCATTTCAAGTCTTTTTAAGGACAAAAATGAGGCATCAATTGCTTGGAACAAGTAAAAAAAAATCTGCCAATGGGATAAGATAAAAGATTCTTGTTTGAAGACATCTTTCTAATTTCAAGAAACTTCCCGGGCGAATTTGACACCAGGAGCAGTAACACTTTAATTATTGTTTATTTGCTTCAAGCTCAAACTTCAGACCTGAAAGGCTCCGTTTGTGCCGTCAGGTGTGGAAGTGAACCTGATGAATGAAAGGAAACGCTTACGCCAGAAATAAATCCTCACGTTTAAACACTGAGCTCTTATAACAGGAAAAAAAATGAAAAAGTCTCATATCTACATTTATACCTGATCATAATTCATGACTTAAAATAAGATTATTAGCACTAAAATAGGTTGATTACAAATGCAAATTCTCAGCTTTCTGATTGGGTCAGACTGGACCAAATTAATTTACGGCAAATTAAAAACTCTATGACATCAGCACAAGGGGTGATGAAGTTTATCAGTGCACTGCAAAAACTGAAATCTAAGCAAGTCATTCTGTCTTATTTTTAACTTTACTATTCTTGATTTGAGCCACATTTACTAGACAAGGTCATAAAAATGTCTCATTTCAAGTTTTTTAAAGACAAAAATGAGGCATCAATTGCTTGTAACAAGTAAAAAAAAATCTGCCAATGAAGTAAGATAAAAGATTCTTGTTTTAAGACATCTTTATAATTTCAAGAAACTTCCCGGGAGAATTCGTCTTATCCCATTGGCTGATTTTTTTGACTTGTTACAAGCAATTTACACCTCATTTTAGTCTTAAAAACTTGAAATAAGACATTTTTATGACCTGGTCTGGTGAATGTGGCTCAAATTAAGAACAATAAGACAATTTTTACTACAAATAAGACAGAATGACTTTCTTAGATTTCTGTGTTTGCAGTGTGAGAAGAGAGATCTGAGTTTTTCTCTGACGAAAATGATTTTTGTGATTTATTTAGTGGAAATGGTGAAACAGGAGCTGGACTGTGTGACGGAAAAGAGACAGAAGAGATGAAGAAAGATAAACAGGAGAGAGATAGAGCACAGGCTAAAGGCTTAAACTGTAGTTAAAGGTTTAAAATGGAGCTAAAAACTAAAAAAGGAGCTTGAGACCAAAACAAGAGCTTAAGGCTGAAACATTGAAGTGTTGAAGCACCGAACAACTGAACAACTGAAGCATTACCCAGATGTTTTAACAAAGATTTAAGGCCAAACAGAACTTAGGAATACAGCAGAGATTGTTTTTGTCTTGTTACAAGCAATTTACACCTGATTTTTGTCTTAAAAAAACTTGAAATGAGACATTTTTATGACCTGGTCTGGTGAATGTGACTCAAATTAAGAACAATAAGACAATTTTTACTACAAATAAGACAGAATGACCTGATTAGATTTCTGATTTTGGCTCCAGGTGCATTGATGTGCACACGAAAAGAGATCAAGTTGCTTAAACTTAAATACATTTCTCAGCTGTTTCTCTCTCTGGGGTCAAACGTCTCAGACTGAAAAATGTGAGCTGGATTTTCCAGCCCTAAGTCTGTTTTTAAGTCCCTTCTATGTTCTTTACTTCTCTCTCAGATCTGTTTTTCATTTCACGTGATGAACGACAGGAGTTGCCTTAAATGCCTTTCGGTGCATTATTTATACTTTTTTTTAGTTTGAGAGTTTGGGTCTGAGGCTTTGTCATGTTATATTCTCATCAAAGGATCCTTTCAGACTTTATTCATTTTGCAGATACATTTCTTTTAATAGCTGACAGTCAGGAGGTGCACACACACACACACACACACACAGATAGTGAGATGCTGCTTTGTCTAGTTGTCATTTACCAAGCCGCTCTTGATTACCATTTCAAATTAGCAGCTCCATGCTTCATTAAACCGCTCGCTGCCCGTCTGAATACAGCTCGATGGCTGGTTATCGCTGCCGTTTCCACACACGCTGCTCTGTGTTTGAAAGAGCCCAGAGCAGTAAAAGTTACCTTGACAGGAAGCCTGACACATTTTCTACATTCTGCATCTCCGTTGTGTTGTATTAAATCAGCAGAAATCAGAAAAGCTTCCTCGGCACACGCGCTCGGCCGGGCCCACTTGGATTTCTAACAGCAGCTGAAGGTCTGAGTGAAAAACATCCAACAGTTTATTTGTTTATGTGCACATAGCTGCCTTTGTGTTATGAGTAAACTGTTTTCTACCTACTCAGAGGGATTATTGAGTGATGGCTGGCACAGAGCTGCTAAATGGCTGTTACCTATGAGTCAACACAAGAAACACCACAGAAAGAGAGAGAGAGAGAAGATCCCTGAACTCCTGCAAAGAGACGCTGATGCTGATTAGAGGTGTGAGAAATATCCAAACTTCACAGGGAAGTTTTACCTCTCTGTTCATCCTCAAATGAAAAAAAAAAACAACAAACATGCAGAATTATAGATTGCACTTTTGTGATTTTCAATGATGCATACATACATACGCAGCATTATTCCAGGTTTGGTGCAAAACAATAACTTTTCCAAGAAAGGTTTACTGATGCATCTTTTATTTAAATTTCCAAAAACTAGATTTTGATGTTACTTCTTTTGTGTAACATATCATAACATAACATTTATGTCTGTGCTTTTCCTCCATTTCATCTGTATTTCATTGTTTGAAAAGGATAAATACAAACAAATACATACATTTTTTACATAATGGGAGGGCAAAATTGCACTGTATAGAGTTAATTAGTGGTGTGATACTGCAAAAATACAACTATTTATTTCAAAATTGTCTTTTTTTAACTCAAAATTTTGCCTTTATCAAATTATGTTGTCTTTATTTCTCATAATTTTGACTTAAATACTAGAATTTTGACTTTTTTTGTCGAAATTTCAACTTTTTTTCTCAAAAATTAGACTTTTTATCTTAGACTTTTGTCTTTATCTAAAATTTTGACCTTGAATGTGAAAGTTTATATTTTTTTACACATGATATTACATTGGTTTCTTAACATGTTGTTGTTGTTTTTTTTTTTATCTCAAAATTGTTGAAATTTAATTTTTAATTTTTTTCTTTTCAATATTTTATTTGTAGATTTTTTGGGTATAATACAAATAAACAAGGACATACAGCACAAACGTCTGAGTAAATGAACAGACAAACAAAAATGGCTCAGACAAGTACAGTAAAAAAAAGGATAGAAAGAAAAAGAATTAAGGAAAGGGTTTAACAGAAATTTCTTGTTACTGTCAGTCTTCTGGTACAAAATTTGACTTTTTTACTCAAAATTCTGTCTTTATTTTTTCTTTATTGTTGACCTTTAATGCGAAAGTTTAGACATTTTTACACATATTACAATGATTTCTAAAAATTTTGATGTTTTTATCTCAAATTTTTGAAAATATTGACTTTTTTACTAAGAGTTTTGTCTTAATTTCTCAATTTTTTGTTACATTTTATCTTAAATTTTTGACGTTTTATGTGAAAGTTGAGACTTTTTTTTACACATATTACCTTTATTGCCATATGACCTTTAATATGAAAGTTTAGAATTTTTTTTACACATATTACAATGATTTCTTAAAATTTTTATTTTTTATCTTAAAATTTTGAAAATATTGACTCTTTTACTAGGAACTTTGTCTTTATTTCTCAAAATATTTGTGATTTCATCTTAAATTTTGACCTTTTATCTAAGAGTAAGAAACAATCCTTACCTCCAGTTTTTCATTCTTGCATTAGAGTAAAAGCTTTTGATGTTTTGATGTTACTTTCTGTCAAGTTTGTAAATGTTTCTGAACATCGTGAAAACTTCAGTGAAGCTTCATTTGAGGAAGATCGGGAATCGAATTGAAATCGCCAAATCTCCCAGAAAAATCACGATCAGATCTTTTCTTAAAATGGTTCAGCCCCAATGGAGACTACGACCAAGTTTAACATGTAAACTACGACAAAGTGGAGTGTAAAGAGTCAAAGTGGCGCTCAGATCCCTCTGTCTCTGTGTGTTTCTGTAACTCTGTGTGTTATCTCTTTTAATCTGCGGTTGTGTGGACTCAGATAAAGCGATGGATGAAGAGATAGAGACGGAGAGCAGACTGGGAGAGTACATCATGAGTAGGAGGAATGTGAGCCTCTTGGGAGCCTGCCTGCAGGTTAAGTGAGGTTCTTGGAGACACTGGAGAGCCTCTTTATTCACTTAATTACAGGTTGGCAGTAAGTCTCTGATTAAAGACTTTCTTATTGAATTCAGCGTGCCTTTAACGAGCCGCGAGTATCTACGGCTGCAGAGCGGGACCTTACATGCTGGATTAACACAAAGAAAGAAAGAGATGGGGAAGNGTGACGCCTCGTGGTTATGTGCCTTTGACGTGATGCTGATTCAGTGGTTTCATGGACGTGATTTTACAGGTGATTCTCATGTTTTTTAAAGATGTTTGGTCCCATAAACCAGGTCACTCAGTCCATTTTTCTCTCAGGTTAAATCACGACTGAAAGTTTCCTCTTTGGTGCGACTTTACGACGTTTTCACAGAACAAACTGAATGATATTCAGCGTGATTGTCTCTGTTTGTGTTTTATAGATGATGTGAGGATGAGGGAACACAGAAGCTCAGTGGGAGTGTGTGTGTGTGTGTGTGTTCATGTGTGTGTGAATAAAGGAGCTCACGAGTCTATGATCTTTTTTTCCTGCTCTCAAAATTCCTGAAGTTGGCCGGTCTGATCTTCATCTCTGCGAACTCGATCGAGTGCTCGTGGCCTTTCCAGTGGAACCAGTTGATCCCCTGAGAGAGAAAAAAAAGAGAAGAAGTCGTGAGAAAGAGGCTCAAACAGCGACAGATCTCACACTTCAGGGTCGTGTCTTCTTACGCAGAATTAGAGAGTGAAATGTGAACAACAGGCTGAGATAAAACAGGGATTTTAAAACAGTAAATTATGAAAAACTGACTCAAAGTAGGGCTGGGCAATTAATCACAAGTTAGATTAAATCACAATCTGTCCTTTTGCAATATTCTAATCACAGACAGTGAAATATTTCTATAACCTGAAATGTGTCAAAATATCAGCTACAGTTTTTGCAGCAGATGTTTTCTGTTCTACACCAGAGTTACTCAACCAAAGAGACAAACTGTTAAAAACTACCTTTACAAAAGAAACTATACAGGTGGAGAAAAGAGGCAAAAACAGCAAAGAGGAGCAATAAAACTTAGTTTGAGGGAGTACAAATTGCCAGAAAAGCAACAAAATTCAGCATTTAATCGGGATCAAACCTGGAAATACTCAAAAAGTAGCAAAAAAAATGGGCCAAAAGTGGCAAAGAAAGAGAGAAAAAGTGACTAAAATGGCCAAAAAGCGACAAAGTTAGCGAGAAAATGTTGGAGGAAACTTTAAAAAAATATCTGAAAGTAGCCAAAATGGTGGAAAAAAGGGACAAAAACAGTGAAAAGAGGTTAAAAAAATAACCAAAGTTTACAAAAAAAGTTTGGATTAAACTTGGAAAATAGTCAGTTTGTTGCAAAAAATGGTCAAAAAGTGGCAAAAAAAGAGTGAAAAGTATTAAAAAATCAGCGAAAACAACGAAAATCGGCAAGAAAATTGATTGTGAACCTGAAAAAAAGTGACAAAACACAGGGCAAAATGGTAAAAATGGCCAAAGTTAGTTGGGATTCAACTTGGAAAAGAGGAAGAAGGTGTCAAAAAATGGTCCAAAAGTGGCAAGAAAGAGTAAAAGTGACTAAAATGGGCAAAAACAACAAAAATTGTCAAGAAAATTGGGAATGAATCTGGAAAATTGTTAAAAAGTGTCAAAAAAATGTTTCAAAAGTGTGAAAAAAGAAGGTAAAAGTGTTTAAAATGTGTAAAATTTAGTCCCAGTTGTAGTGGTAGTGAGTTGTTGTTGTTGTGCTGTAATTAATGTAACTGTTCATGTTCTACAATGAGTTTGTTTAAAAACAGAGAAGATGGAAACTAGAAATAATCACACTTAAAAAACGCAATTGCAAAATAGGAAATAATTATCGCAATTAGTTTATTTTGTAAATTGTTCAGCCTTCCTTCAGTTTCCCTGAGTGAATCTTTGATCTGAAAACAGTGAAATGTGAAGCATAAAGAAGGATGTGATGATGAGATGTGACCCAAACGTACTTTACTGTGACTGTCGTCTCCATATTTCCCCATCAGATTGACCCGGTGACAGTTTTTATACCAGAAGGCTCCTTTGTAAGACAGGGCGCAGTTTGTGACGGCGATGTCGTTATCGTTGTCGTAGGTGGAGAAAGGTCGACCCTGGTGGTACGTCATGGAGTCGCCTGGAGAGAGAGACGCAAAACTGTAGACTGCACAAAATGTTGTAGGAGTATTTTGGCTTCTAAACTGCCATGACTGGAACTTTTAGAGTTACCACCCCGATTCCAATAATGTTGGGACATTGTGTAAAACATATATGAAAACCAAAAACATGATTTGCAAATTCCATTCAACTTATATTCAATCGAATACACCACAAAGAAAATATATTTCATTGTTGAAGCTTTGGAGCTGGAATTCTTTCACATTCTTGTTGATGAACAACTTCAGTTGCTTAACAGTCCAGGTCAGTCTAGTAGCTGCACTCTTCTACTACAGAGCCACGCTGTTGTAACAGGAGCAGAATGTGTCTTGGTTTCATTGTCTTGCTGAAATAATCAGTTTTGTCCCTGAAAAAGACAAAGTGTCTTGGATGGCAGCAGATGTTACTCCAAAACCTGTTTGTACCTTTCAGCATTAATGCTGCCTTCACAGACACTGGGACAGTTACCCATGATGCCATGGGGCACTAACACACCCCCATACCATCACAGATGCTGCTTTTGAACTTTGCGCTGAGAAAAATCTGGATTGTCCTTTTCCTCTTTGGCCCGGAGGACACCACGTCCATGATTTCCAAAAAGAGTTCTGCAGCGTTTGTGTGTGTTGTTGATGTCTGACTTTGTCTTTGCATGGTAGAGTTTGAACTGTCACTTGTAGATGTAGTGATGAACTGTGTTAACTGACAATGGTTTTCTGAAGTGTTCCTGAGCCCACGTGCTAATATCCTTTACACAATGATGTGGGTTTTTAATGCAGCGCCGCCTGAGGGGTCAAAGGTCACGGCCATTCAATGTTAGTTTTGGGCCTTGCTGCTTACGTGCAGAGATTTCTCCAGATTCTCTGAATCTTTTGATGATATTATGGTCTGTAGATGATGAAATCCATCAATTCCTGCAGTTGGACAAAGTTGAGAAACATTGTTCTTAAACTGTTGGACTATTTGCTCACGCAGTTGTTGACAAAGTGGTGAACCTGGCTCCATCTTTGCTTGTGAAGGACTGAGCCTTTTNCTTTGCATGGTAGAGTTTGAACTGTCACTTGTAGATGTAGTGATGAACTGTGTTAACTGACAATGGTTTTCTGAAGTGTTCCTGAGCCCACGTGCTAATATCCTTTACACAATGATGTGGGTTTTTAATGCAGCGCCGCCTGAGGGGTCAAAGGTCACGGCCATTCAATGTTAGTTTTGGGCCTTGCTGCTTACGTGCAGAGATTTCTCCAGATTCTCTGAATCTTTTGATGATATTATGGTCTGTAGATGATGAAATCCATCAATTCCTGCAGTTGGACAAAGTTGAGAAACATTGTTCTTAAACTGTTGGACTATTTGCTCACGCAGTTGTTGACAAAGTGGTGAACCTGGCTCCATCTTTGCTTGTGATGATGAATGATCCAAACAGCTGCTTTTTCAGCATTCATCCAAGCTTTGTAGGAACATGTTGCAGGAATCAAATTCAATATAAAAACACTCAGCCGTGTATTTAATTGAATACAGGTTAATCAGGATTTGAAAATCGTTTTATTCTGTTTGAGGTTGTACTGTTATCGACCGAAGGTTTGAGGTGTCTGTGGATCAGGTGTGTGTGTGT
Organism: Thalassoma bifasciatum; assembly: GCA_008086565.1. Lineage (NCBI taxonomy): Eukaryota > Metazoa > Chordata > Actinopteri > Labriformes > Labridae > Thalassoma > Thalassoma bifasciatum. The sequence continues at coordinate 27,170 of RPOG01003844.1, read as the reverse complement.
GTGGAGTTCAGCTCCTCTCACACGTTTGTTGATTCAGCAGAAACGAAAAAAAAAAAAGTGAAGTCATTTCAAAGCTCTTAACTCTGACTCTGTGTTTTTCTCTCTTTCTCTGTTTGTTTTCACACCTAAAAACACATTTACAAAAGGGACGCAGCGAGAGACAGAGCTCCTAAGAAAAGAAAACACACTCTGCAGTGCACACACACTCTCACACACACACACACACACAGGGCTGGTTGCTAAGAAACACACAGGAAGCTCCCTGAAGTACGCTCCTGTCACAAGCCTACACACGGTGCACAGGTAAACACGCTGAGTCAAGTTTGCAAGTCTCTGCCGTGCTGAGCTTTATCCCCGCACGAGTAGGCCGAGCCGTAAACATCCTTTGGCTCCTCTTCTTCTTCTACTGAGGCTGATGGTTTTCTGACAACATTTACATAACGGGAAACAGCAGCTCGGGACACATCAGCTCCATGAATTTCCCAAAGTGTGCAACAGAAAGAAGCAACAGGAAGGAAACAGAGAGAGAGAGAAGGAGAGAGAGAGAGAGAGCGGTGCTGCAGCAGCAGAAAGCAGCTCTGTAATTTATGGAAGCCCATAGTCATAAAACATGAATCTTGTCCATGAAGTGCTGAATCATTTGGTGTGCGAACCCACAGGTCCGCCTCCTGCTCTCACATAGAAGTGTGTGTGTGTGTGTGTGTGTGTGTGTGTGCGTGCAGAGTCCGCCCACATCTTTCTCCCATTCACACACTCCTTTAACGTCTTCACATGAAGCAGCTTCTTCCTCGAACTTCAGGACGCTTCATTAACGCACCAACATCGCACCAGCACAGGAAGTTCACCCCGTCCCGGCTCCTCGCTCGGCGCCCACAGAGCCCGCCCACCTCCCCCTCCTCCCCCTCCTTCCCCTCCTCCTCCACCTTCCCCTCCTCCTCCTCCCACCTGCCTGGATGTGGGAGCGTTAACTTCCCAATAAAGCTGTTTTATTATGAGCTTCTGTTTCTGCTGGAGGAGGCTGAGATCAGCTGATAACAGCCTCAGGACGGAGCATTATAACCCCCCCAACCCTCCCAACCCCCCTCTATGAGACCCCCAAAAAATACACAAAGATCCTCAAAGACGACAAAGTAGCTTCATAACCCAAAGATTAATTTAAAACACTCCTTTACTGTTTGAAGGCAACATTTTCTATCATGGAAACATAAACATAAATAATGTGAACAAGACCACGTTTGCCAGTTACAGATATAAAAATGAAAAACTAGATTTGTAAAGATTGTTTTCTCCATATTGAGTCAAATTTTTGAGATAAAAAGTCAAATTGATGAGTAAGTAAAAATTTCTACTTTCAATTTAGAGATTTTGCTTTTTTTCTTATGATTTTAACTTTATAATCTCGAAATATGGACTTAATTTTTTAAAAAAGATTTCCAACTCTTCATCTTAGAATTGTGACTTTCTCTCACAAATATGACCTTTTTTTGATGATAACGCTGGCAATAAATTTTGACTGAAATTATGACTCATTAAATTCAAAATATTAGATTATAATTGCACTTTTTGACTTTTATCACAAAATACAACTTTATCTTAAAATTTTTTATTTATACCTTCAAAAAATGACTTTCATCTAAAAATTTTGACTTCTCTTAGAATTTTACACTCTAAAGTCACTTTTGACTTATCTAAAAATTTTCACGTTTATCGAAAAACTTTGACTTTTCATCAAATTCTCATTTCTTTTTTGATTTAAATCTCCAAACTATGCCTTTTTATCTCAGATTTATAAAATTCTAATCTCAGAATTTTAACTCCTTTTCACATTAATTGACTTTTTATCTCAGAATTTTGTCTTTATTCTCAAACTAATGGATTTTATTTCAAATGACCTCATGATCATGACCTTTTATCTTAAAATAATGACTTTTTAGCTCAACATTTTTACTTTTTATCTTAGTATTTGACTTTTGAGCTCAGAATTATAGCTTCTTTTTTTCATTCTTGACCTAAACTATGATTACTTATCTCAAAACTCTGACTTTTTATCTAAAATTTCAATTTTTATCTCATAATGTTGACTTTCAGGTTGGTGCATTAGAATAATGCCACTTTCCCAGTGCAGCTTTGCTTTATTAGTAATATCAAAGGTTTGTAGAATAAGCTGAGAAAAACACAAAACTTTTGGGCAGTTTTATAAAATCCCCTTGGACATAATTTTGCTGCCAAAAAGAGGAACATATCCGGGAAAAGAGGACGTTTTCTCACCTTAATCTGTTCCTGGCTCCTGCAGCACAAACATCTTTCTTCGGCCTCTTTGCGGCGTCTTTTCCGGCAGAAACGTACGTGTGGCCTGTTGTGATCGTTTATATCCTGGAGCTGAAGTAAGTGATTGGAGGGACACCAAATTGGAATCAAATTATTTGTTCTACAGTGTCACAGTCAAAGTCTGCTGCCAATTAGAGAATGAGTACAAACTCATAAACTCAATATTTATCTGGCACGCTGCAGACAGGAGTTGTTTCTCTCCGGAGCCAAATGTTTCAGTTTGTTCACCGGGAGAGTTTCAGCAGCAGGGGGAAAGAGAGAGGAGGCAAAAATCAGCTTTACAAACAAACAAACAGTCATCGTAATTCTCCACGTTCTGACCTCATTCAAGAGATGTTTGAACATGAATGTGATCATCCTAATCTGACGCCTTTACACTTAAATTAATTTGATTTTAAAAGAAAGGTGAAACTCTGTCAGCACAGATGCCACTAACTTCCTGTTATCTTATACTGCATGTACAGGGATTCATTTGTGCATTATAACACTAGGTATTGGATTTAAAGTTTAAAAGTGCTGTTACATTCCAGACCCATCAAGTTTTTAAGGTCTTTATCTTTTCTCAGTTTTAAACTAAGCTCAAGATTTTCCAACACGATCACTTGAGATCAGCACTGATCTGCTTTTCTCCCACTCCATTAATGTGATAATAATTCAATAATGAATTTTTATGTTGAGCTGTTCCTGATGAATTAATGCTTAAAACATTTAGCCTCACTGATTATTCTTTTAACTCTTTTCCAGGTCTTTATGTGTCAGACACCTGCAGAGACATCAGTCTTTCTTTTATTTCAGTCAGAAAAACCTCTGAACACTTTCTTAAAGTGAACCCATCTGTAAGGACTAACAGGCATGAATCTGCTTAAATGTTTGTCTCAAACTAGAATTTGTTGTTAAAAGACATAACAAATTGGTTTTTCTTTAAAAAAAAAATACAGTTTTTTTGTGTCAAAGATAGGAAGTCGGTAACAAAATGACGTCGTTACGTAAGACCCAACTACTACATCTAACCAACGAACCACGGCTCGTAGACCTAAACCGGCAAAGGAGTGATGATCAGCGGCATTCAGTGCTCCAAACTCCTCCCTTTTTTTGTATATAATGCCACATGTGGCTGCTTTTGGGTGAAAGGTCAATAACGTGAGATATCAAAGTTGAAATTCTGAGACAAAATGTCAAGTTTTTGGGAAAAAAAAGACAAAATCAGAAGATAAAAAGTCAAAATTTGGAGTTAAAAGTCAAAATTTGGAGATAAAAAAAAGAAAGTAAAAATTATAAGATAAGTGGTCATTAATTTAGGATAAAAAAGTTTTTAATGTGAGATAAATGTCAATAATTTAAGATGAAAAAGTTGAAATTCAGAGACAAAATGCTGATTTTTTGGGGGATAAAAATGTCAAAATCATGGGAAAAAGTCAGAATTATGAGATTAAGAGCCCAATTTGGGATACAAGTCAATAATTTGAGATAAAAAGTCAAAATGATGAGATTTAAGTCACTGCACTTTTCAGTCCAAAGGAAACAAGGAGACTGATGTTAGTCTGCACAGCTTCCCAAAAGACAAGAAAAGAAGGAAGTTGTGGGAAATGGCTTGTGGGCGTAAACAACTTCCCATGGAGCCGCGGCTATGTTCTGGCCACTTCTCCCCAGAAGCATTTGCTGCATTTAGCCGGCCCATGCTGATGAAAGAGCTGACAGGTGTGGGTCATTATAAACGGAGACTAAAGCCAAATGCTGTGCCGACTATTTTCCAACACAAACCCACAAAACTTCCTCTGGAAACCACTGAAGTCCGCTCCAGGACTTATATGATCCTGTATGAGATCCAGCCCGGTGCAACCATATGACATCACTACCCAGACATTATTGTGGCGTAAACAACAATGGCGGCCTACAGGTGAAAATATTTGTTCAAATTTTATACAAACTAAGATATTTTGAGAGATTTTATTATGGTTCTTATGTAGCTGGTAAAAACACTGATCATTAAGGAAAATGATGTACTGGTAGCCAGGGAAACTTTCAAGGTCTCGTTCACCTGTTGTACTTTTTATACAGGGTTGTCCTGTCTTTATACAGACCAATATTTTACTGATGTCAATTCCTGGTAAAGTTATGGTTAATTTTAGGCCCCATTTACACAACGTTTCGCTCTGAAAATGCAAAAAAAAAAACACTGAAAAAATCTGTTTCGTCGGAAATGCAGTAGTTTTCATGTCAGGTCTGTAGGTGGCGATGTAACTGTAGGATATGTATATACAACAACAGTTTAAGAGGTAGGCCGATCATCTGCAGAAAAAGTGCAATAAATGCAGATTTTGTTTGAAAGCAGTCAGTAGATTCAGCAGCACAAGAATGAAACAGGAAGTTGCTATTGTTGTTTTTTCCATTCGCGCATGGCACAGTGAAGGTTTATAGGCTTTCCACTGAAAACGCCGGCTTGCTGTTTACACGGCAACAGTGGACACAGTTTTATAAAAAGCCGTTTTTCATGTTTGCAACAATACTTTTGCGTTTCAGCCTAAAACTTAACAGCCCCTTAAATTCACACCTGCAGAAACAAAGTGCTGCTTTGTTGCATCCACTGTTTTTGAGCATCAGAGACAAATTGATTTGGTGAAACTGGCTGATTCTTTAGCTGCAGATCAATTCTGGTTTTGGTGCAAAGAGCGTGTTTCTTGCCAAACTCAGTCGTGTATTTAAGGAGGTGTTGTGGTGTTTTCTGATGCAGAATAAGAGACAAAGCTGCTTCAGTCCTCTCTGGTCCTTTGTGGTGCAGCTGACTCCCTGGTACAGTCAGAGGGAGTGAAGTGTTCACATGCAGAGGGCACACATTGATCTCTGCTGCAGAGATAAACACTGGACACTTTGATGAATATTCATGACCCTGTGTGCTCCAAGGTGATGAGTCTGGAGGTGGACAGGAGGAAAGCCTGTCATTGAGAGCAGACCAGGGCATCGGGGGAGAGGACTGAGGCCAGCGGCTGGTCCACTCTCCTCACCCACACACCCACCTGCCTCCCCCTTCCCCTCTCTCTCCCTCTCTCTCTTTGCCTTCTTCATTTTGAAAGCACCGCGAGGCAAAAAGCATCGTCCAATATGTTGATCTGCGGGAGGTCAGTCATGCACGAGGCAGGAGAAGACAAAGAGTCACAGAGACCACATGAGGACAAAACAGCATCTCAAACAAACACAGTCACATGTTTTCAGCCCAAACACAAAGAGAATAATATGGTTCATTCCTCTCAGCCAGTGGTTCCCAACCTTTTCCAACTCATAAGTACGGAGGCCTTACAACGCCCCGTTAAAACCCCATTTCTAACAATGACCCAAAATGTGATTTAAAAAAACAAAAGTGGCAATGTGTGGGTCAGTTATCACAGTTTGGGCTTTACTACATTCTTTTTAATACATTTACAGCCTTTACGTTTCAAGTCATGTTGCCTTTTGAGCTCTAACCTGCCTTATTAGAGGACATTTTGTTATATATGTACATCCGAACATTTTTAATTCCCTTAAAAATGTTGCTGCGTTTTGACATTTCAGACACTATTCTGAATATTTGTATCTTTATTTACTTGTATCTTGTATCTTTGTATGATTATGTTATCTTTGGAATGATTTGGCGGCCCACTTGCAATACCTCCACGACCCACCAGGGGGCCACGACCCACAGATTGGGAATCGCTGCTCTAAGCTTCATATTACAATCATGAAAACAGCTTGTTATATCAGTTTTGCACATGCGAGATATGAAATCAATTACATTCATTTATTTAATTTGTTCCATTCATGAGTGTACAACAATGCAATATTAAATAATACACACGTTTATAAACATTTGACATTAACATCCAACATGACTGGAAAAGAGCAGCTAGAAGAATAAAAATTTTATTCTTAGCTGCCCCTAATCTGAACTCAAATTGTTCTAAACACCATCAACTCTGATTGACAAACTGGGAACAAAAAAGAAACAACAAAACAAAACAAAACATAGAACAATACAGCAAGTTCAAATTTCAAAATAAAAGACTTGACTAAGGAATGAAAAGTCAACATAATGAGGTCGCACTTTTCAAAATAAAGTCAGAAAAACAAAACTCACGCCGTAGGAATTTTTGGATGCAAAACACTGAGCTGCGTTGACTTATTAAGACAAAATAAGAATATTATACCATACTGTCGTCTTACACAACATGCAGGAGCCAAATATGCAACACTTATGTTACGCTGTCGTTTGAAAAGTGACAACAAAACTTTATAAGTTTGTAGCATAGTTTAGTAGCCGGCTACATTTATCTTAGCTCCTCACAGCTTGGTGCTCTGAGACGTGTCAGTAACGTTAGTGAATCCTGGTTGTGTCCTACCAGTGCTCATCTACCAACTCCAACCTCACCAAGCAAAGCAAACGTAACCTGGAATTTTATTTTATTGATGCATGTGGACAGGAATGTCATTAAAGTTTATAAATTAGTCAGAGAGCAGCGTCTTTCACTCTCAGATACTGAAGTCCAACAAGAGGAGAAGTAAAGTTTTTTTCCCACTGTACTGAACATTACTGTCCTCTATCAGCACAGAGTGAAGTCTCCTGGATAATTATTGGATCTGTCCTCTGTCTGTCGCTGACACTGACTGGTTTTCGTTGAAATAAAAACCTCTGATGGTTTTAATTCAGCGAGGTGCTGAGATATCTCCTCCCTCTCTGTCACCGTTTCTCCTGCTCTCAGAGCTTCAAAAACAAACGCCATTGTTTCCTCGTGTGTGTCCTCTGTGCAGGCTTTGTGAGCGTGTGACAGCGACACTTTGACGCCTGTTATCTCATAAGCAGCAGGTAATTCATCATGTGTGCGGCTCCAGCAGAGGCTCTGAAAATCCTGGAAAAAAAGAGGAGACGACACACGCTGCTGCACGGTGGTGTAAATCACAGGGACAGAATCAGGACTTTAACAACTCTGCTCTCTGTTTTTAAATATCCTCTGGCCTCCTGTAATAAACCTCTTCATACAAACAGCCTACTTTAAGAGTCCAGTACGGTTCAGACTCCGACAGGAAAACAGGAAAAGTTTGAGAAGTAGAGCAAAGCCATGAAACTTCCACCTTGTGTTGAATGTTTGTGCAGAAACTGTCGCTCACTTTGAGTTTCCTTCTGTCACAAACTTTCCCTCCTGTGTCTCATGGAAAAGCTGCTTCACGTTTTGTGTGCGTGTGTGAGCTAAAACTGTGCTTGTATTTACACACAGCTCTGATCTGTCAATGGGCAACAAGTAAAGTGCTTGAGAATAATTCCAACGATTAGCAATCAGGCAGATCATCAGTGAGAGGAAACAGAGAGTAACCGTCTGCAGACACAAGAGGGGGAGATTCAAAGTTTGTGAAAACCTCATTACTGGATTTTACAACCAATGTCTGCACTCTATGAAAACCTATTTCTGCAAGTTTAGAAAGTAAAAACTGGAATTTTGTTTTGTTGAGATTTGTTTTGCCCATATTAAGTCCAAATCTTGAGAGAAAAGTTGAAATGATGTGATTGAGGAAATGGAAAAACAAACAAACTAAGCAGTAACTTTACTTTAGCGTGTGCTTGAGCTGTTTATATCTCAATATTTTTTTGGACTGCTCTCAAATTTTTTTTTTTTATGTCATACTACTGACTTTCTATCTCAACGTTTTGATATATTATCCTACAATTATTTCATATCATTAAGAAGATGTTTTTGTCCAATGAAACAAACACAAGCAAGATTTAAGACTTTAGCTCAGACCTTTGACTTTGATCTCAAATTGTGACTTTTTATCTCAATATTTCCTTTTTTTTCTCTTTTTTTTTTTTACTTTTTAATCTCAAAATCTTGACTTTTTTTGCGCATCATTTTGACTTTTTAACCTCAAATTTTTGACTTTTATTCCTTAATTTTGACTTCTCAAAGTTTTGAATTTTTAATCTAATACTTCAACTTTTAATCTTACAATTTTAACTCCAAGTTCAAATTAAGATTTTATCTCAAAATGTCATCCTTTGTCCTCAATTTTTTTACTTTTTATCTAAAAGAAATTCCTTTCCCCCCATTATTTTGCCTTTTTAATCTCAAAATTTTGACTAAAATATCTCAAAATTTGTCTTTCATCTCTTAATTTGGCTTTTTAACTCACAATCTTTTTCTTTTCCTCAATTTTTCTCCTTTTTATCTAAAACTTTGACCTTTTTCCCATCATTATTTTGCCTTTTTATCTCAGGTTTGACTAAAATATCTCCAATTTTTGACTTTTATCTCTTAATTTTGACTTGGCTCAAAATTTTGACCTTTATCATCTCAAATTTATGACTTTTCATCCCATGACTTCAACGTTTTATCTCAGAATTTAGACATACAATGGACGAAAATAGAAAAAAAAAAAAAAAAAAAGAAAGCCAGTATTTTGTATTTTTACTTTTTTTTGTCTTGGTGGAAATGTTTTTTTTTTTTTTTTTTAGCTCCTCAGATTAATTTCTGGGCGCTCACACACATTCAGTCGTAACAAAGCCGTGTGTGTTTCCTGTGATTGGTTAGAAAGCGACCTCTGACCTCGCCATAAGACGGATGAGTTAAACCAATCTAATTCAAGCCTGTCGATGAGAGAGCGGCGCATTTCCCTGAGCAGAATTGACCAGGTGTCAGGGCGGCTGATGGAGAGGCCAAAGAGCTTTCTCTGTGTGTGTGTGTGTGTGTGTGTGTGTGTGTGTGTGTGTGTGTGTGTGTGTGTGTGTGTGTGTGTGTGTCTTAATGTGGCTCCATGTGTGTGTGAGTGCAGATGTTTGTGTGCACCTGGACTTCCTGAGCGTCTCCTTTATCCCGGAGCTCCCCTTTTATTTGAGACGCTGCTATTTTTAGAGCGGCGTCCAAAGGTCAGCTCCTCCATCGGCGCCAGAAAAAACCTGAAACGTGGCTTTAAACGGAAAATCCTCAGGGAAACACACAGATCTGAGCTCTGCAGCCACAGAAACATCAGGAACATGTGACCTCATGTTGTTCCTCTTGTTTTTAAGCTCATTTCATGTTTCTGTTGTTGTGTTTTAAAGCTGAATGATTTGAGAAAAAGATCTTNGTGTGTGAGAGAGTGTGTGTGTGTGTGTGTGTGTATGTGTCTTAATGTGGCTCCATGTGTGTGTGAGTGCAGATGTTTGTGTGCACCTGGACTTCCTGAGCGTCTCCTTTATCCCGGAGCTCCCCTTTTATTTGAGACGCTGCTATTTTTAGAGCGGCGTCCAAAGGTCAGCTCCTCCATCGGCGCCAGAAAAAACCTGAAACGTGGCTTTAAACGGAAAATCCTCAGGGAAACACACAGATCTGAGCTCTGCAGCCACAGAAACATCAGGAACATGTGACCTCATGTTGTTCCTCTTGTTTTTAAGCTCATTTCATGTTTCTGTTGTTGTGTTTTAAAGCTGAATGATTTGAGAAAAAGATCTTATTGCGATTTCTCTGTCAGATATTACAGTTTCAATTTGACTCACGATTTTCGTCAGTGAAGTTTCTCAATGTACAGTATAAAAAAAAACAACTGAAAATTACATCAGACCATGGAAACATCAAAAGCTATAACTGTAATGCAAGGATGAAAACTGAAGATAAGAATTTTTTCTAACTTAAAGATAAAAGGTCAATACTTTAAGAAAAAATGTTAAAAAAAAAAAGAATTGAGAATTAAAGACAAATTTTTTGGAATGAAAAGTTAAATTTTGAGATAAAAATTCCAAGTTTTAAAAAAATCAATTAAACATTTTGTGAAAAAAGTCAAAACTTATAAGATATAGACAAATTTCGGACAAAAAGTCAAATTTTTTAGATTAAAAAAAAATCAACATTTTTAAATAAAGGCAATGTTTGAAATAAAAAGTTAAAATTTTGATTCAAAAAGTCGAAATTTTGAGATAGAAATTCCAAGTTTTAAGAAATCAATTCAACATTTTGTGAAGAAAGTCAAAACTTTTGCATTTGAGGTCAAAATTATAAGATATAAACACATTTCTGTGACAAAAAGTCAAATTTTTGAGATTAAAAAAAAAAATCATCATTTTGAACTAAAGGCAATGTTTGAAATTAACAGTTAAAATTTTGATTCAAAAAGTTGAAATTTTAAGATAAAAATTCCCAATTTTATGAAATCAATCAACTTTTTTGTCACATTTTTTCGAAAACAGTCAAAATTTCACATTTGAGGTTTAAATTTTAAGCTGAAGACAAATGTGTGAACTTAAAAAAAATTGAGATAAAAAGTCAAAATTTTAAGTTTATAGTCCAAGTTTTAAGCAATCAATTCAACATTTTGTGAAAAAAGTCACATCTTCTGCATTTGAGGTCAAAATTATAAGATATAAACAAATTTCTGTGACAAAAAAAGTCAAATTTTTGAGATTAAAAAAATCAACTAAAGGCAATGTTTGAAATAAAAAGTTGAAATTTTGATTCAAAATGTCGAAATTTTAAGATAAGAATTCCCAATTTTATGAAATCAATCAACTTTTTTTTCACATTTTTTGAAAAAAGTCAAAATTTCACATTTGAGGTTTAAATTTTAAGCTATAGACAAATGTCTGAAATAAAAAAAAATCGATATAAAAAGTCAAAATTTTAAGTTTATAGTCCAAGTTTTAAGCAATCAATTCAACATTTTGTGAAAAAAGTCACATCTTCTGCATTTGAGGTCAAAGTTATAAGATATAAACAAATCTCTGTGACAAAAAGTCACATTGTTTAGATAAAAAAAAATCAACATTTTGAACTAAAGGCAATGTTTGAAATAAAAAGTAGAAATTTTGATTCAAAATGTCGAAATTTTAAGATAAGAATTCCCAATTTTATGAAATCAATCAACTTTTTTTTCACATTTTTTGAAAAAAGTCAAAATTTCACATGAGGTTTAAATTTGAAGCTATAGACAAATGTCTGAGATTAAGAAAAATTGAGATAAGAAGTCAAATTTTGATATAAAAAGTCAGAATTTTAAGTTTATAGTCCAAGTTTTAAGAAATCAATTTAACCCTTTTGTGAAAAAAGTCAAAACTTTTGCATTTGAGGTCAAAATTATAAGATATAAACAAATTTCTGTGACAAAAAGTCAAATTTTTTAGATAAAAAAAAAAAAAAATCAACATTTTGAACTAAAGGCAAAAGTTAAAATTTTGATTCAAAAAGTCAAAATTTTAAGATTAAATTCCCAATTTTATGAAATCAATTAACTTTTTTTCATATTTTTTGAGCAAAGTCAAAATTTCACATTTGAGGTTTAAATTTTAAGCTATAGACAAATGTCTGAGATTTAAAAAAAAAATGAGATAAGAAGTCAAATTTCGATATAAAAAGTCAAAATTTTAAGTTTATAGTCAAACTTATAAGATGCAAAGAAGATTTTGAGACAAATGGTGAATTTTTAATTTTCTTAAGTCTAACTCCTCCACTGAGTCAGACCTTTAAATACAATTCTTGCTTTTACTAAACTGGACTTCTAATCATATATTTAGTTTAATCACCTGAAGAAAAAAAAAAAAACATCTGTGACTCCTAACTTTTAAAAATAATGTAGTTAAAATATCCTGAATTGTGTTAAGTTAAATAGATAAAATACAAAACACTTAAAAAACAAAGTGAAATAATTCATATTAAAAAAAGCTAATAAAAGTTACTCCTGTGTTGCAGCTGTTAAATAAAGTCACTGATGTTCTGCAGGAGTTCACGTGGGAACAATGGATTCGGAGAATATGAAGTTTTCATGTTAAAACGACTGAAACATTAAGAGAAAGTCCCACTGAAGCAGCGTGTCGCCATCACTTCCTGCTCTCTCCACCGTCTGCTCCAATCCTCGTCAAACTATAGATCTGCTCCTCCGTCGCTGCTCTGAACCTCCCTGAGGTTTTTAAAACAGGAGCCTTTCAGCCCTGTTTGGGTGAGACACGGCTGTAGTGGTTTATTTATGGATTATTGATGTCAGAGTTAAAATATCACATTGTTTTATTCTTCCTTCATTATTTAGATTCAGAAAAAGTTCACAAAATAATTCACCTCAACTTTACACATCAGTTATTTAATGTTTTCTTTTTTAGCTGCTGTCTCTTTAAGGCTCCCTCCTCCACACACCCCCTTCTCTCTGATTGGCCAGTCTGTCAGGGGGCGGAGCTACAGGCAGATCAACATGTCATGAACCAGTGAAACGCTCCTCATCAAGTTTAGTTAAGATTTTGGGATAATTTTTAGAACAAAGTGTTTTGCTCAGATTCAGGGATTTGAACAAAAAAAGCTTTTTTTTTTCTCTTTAGACATTGAAAAAGTAAAAAAGAAACAGTGGAAGAACTTTTGAGCCCCTGTTTTACCCTTTGGCAATTTTTTTCAGACCTAAGCCTGTTTTAGCCTTTAGCTCCTGTTTTAGCATTTAGCTCCTGTTTTAGCCTTTAGCTTCTGTCTTAGCCTCTAGCCCATGCTCTAGCCTCTAGTTTGTCTTTTTAGCCTTTAGCTTGTGCTTTAGCTACCAGGTCGTATTTTCGTTCAGTAGCTTTTGTTTTCCTTAACTTTGTTTTTCAGCCTTTAGCTTGTGATTTAGCCTCTAAACTGTTTTTTAGGATTAGGTCCTGTTTTAGCCTTTAGCTCTTGTTTTAGACTTTGCTTCATATGTTTTTCCTTCAGTTTGTGTTGTAGACTTTAACCCATGTTTTAGCCTTCAGCTCTTTTAAGCCTTTAGCTTCTGTTTCAGCCTTTAGCTCATGTTTTGATCTTTAAGCTGGTGTTTTAGCCTTGAGCTTGTGTTTTAGCCTTTAGCTCCTGTTTTAGCCTTTGGCTCCTGCTTTAGCCTTAAGCTCCTTTTAGCCTTTAGCTTCTGTTTCACCCTTTTGCTCATGTTTTGGTCTTTAAGCTGGTGTTTTAGCCTTGAGCATGTATATTAACAAATATTCGTTTTTTAGCTTTTACCTCATATTTTAACCTTTAGCTCCTGTTTTAGCCTTTACCCATGTTCTAGCGTCTAGTTTGTCTCTTTAGCCTTTAGCTTGTGCTTTAGCTACCAGGTCGTATTTTCGTTCAGTAGCTTTTGTTTTTCCTTAAGTTTGTTTTTCAGCCTTTAGCTTGTGATTTATCCTCTAAACTGTTTTTTAGGATTAGGTCCTGTTTTAGCCTTTAGCTTTTGTTTTAGCCTCTAGCCCATGTTCTAGCCTTTGGTTTGTCTTGTTAGCCTTTAGCTTGTGCTTTAGCTTCCACGTATTTTCGGTCCCTAGCTTTTGTTTTGGCTTCAGTTTGTTTTTTAGCCTTTAGCTCGTGTTTTTTTATCCCCTCTAAACCCATTTTAAGTTGTAAGTTACGATCAGGGATTTATCTTGATATCAGACTTTTTCAAGACTTAGAAAGTCCTCACAGGGACTTTAAAGACTTTTCTTATTTCTGTGATAGAAACTTTAAAGACGTGAATTCCTTTGATGAAATCTGAATTAATTTGAGGAATAATAAGAAGGATGTAACAGAAACATTTCAGTCTTAAAGAAGCTGTTTGACAGTCGCAGCTTTTTCTTTGGAGCATTTTTAAGCTGAAGTGTTTTATCAGAGAGGACGGTGCTGAGATATTTGCATCATCATCATCATCATCATCATCATCTCTCTTCTGCCAAATCTCTGGTCTTGAACGTCCTGAGGGCCAGGATGAAAAAGCCCGTCCCTCCTCCTCCTCCTCCTCCTCCTCCTCCACCTCCTCCTCTGTAGGAGGCGTGATGGAGGAGGTGAGTGAGCTCGGGCCAGCGTCCACATCTCAGCCTTCGCTCCTGCCAATTCCTGCGCTTTCCAATCAAGTCCCGCCCCCAACGGCCTGATTCACAGACAGAAGGAGCTCTCACCCCCAGCTCCTGCTCCTCCCCCCTCTCCTCCCTCTCCTCCCTCTCCTCCCTCTCTCACAGACTTAAAGCCACTTCAGATCTGAACGCTTAAACACTCCCTCCCTCCACCAAGACTCCAGTCCTGGCGTCTCACTTACACACCAGCTAATTATAGTTCTCAGTAATTACAAATGTGTCATTTCTCATTAGAGGCGAGCAGCAGACATGCAAATGAAACTCTCCATGTGACACAAGCTTTCAAATCTTTTATTCCACTTTATTTTATTTCCTTTAAGTCCACTCAGAGTTTGGAAGAAAACTCTCTGATTCTTATTTCATTATCCTGACGAGAAAAAGTGTTACTCAGAGTGACAATAACATTATAATAACTATAATAACATCCCAAGTTTTAGACTCTTGATTTAAAGATTTCCACTTTTGTCACATGAAATTGTCTTTTGATTTCAAAGCTTCAAATTTTGATTCCACAATTTTCATCTTTGTTATCCCCAAATTTCATCTTTTTCTTTAAGTTTTGACTTTCATCCCATAATTTAGACTTTTATCTTGAAATGTAAATAAATCTAAAGATAAACATCAACACTGTTGATTTCAAAATTCCTGAACAACCCTTTAAAATAAAACTTTACTGTTTTATTGCTTCAAGGAAAGAAAACAGTTATTACATTTCTTTTTTATGGTTTTCTTTTTTCTTTTCTTTTTTTAAAACCATCAAACTTCCAAACTGAACATGTTTTTTTCACTTTTTACCTCAAATGTTCTACTTTTTATCTCAATATTAAGAATTCTAATCTCAAATCTTTGTCTTTTTATCTCAAATAATTGCTCTTTACCCTGAATTATCAACTTTTTATCCCAAGTTTTAGACTCTGTATTTAAAGATTTCCACTTTTTATCACATGAAATTGTCTTTTGATTTCAAAGCTTCAAATTTTGATTCCACAATTTCCATCTTTTTATCCCCAAATTTCACCTTTTTTCTTTAAGTTTTGACTTTCATCCCATAATTTAGACTTTTATCTTGAAATGTTGTCCTTTTTTTTTAATCAAACAGGTGTTTTTATCTCCAGATTTTGTGACAAAAGTCTAAATTTTGAGGCGAAAGGTTAAAATTACAGGATAAAATGTCAAAAAAATTGAAATAAAAAGTCAAACTTATGACTTGATAAGCACAAAAATTTTTCTTTTAATCTTAATAGTTTGAGTTTGTTTCCATTATTTTGAGTTTGGATCTTATAATTTTGACTTTTTATCTCTGGATGTTGACTCTATATATCCCAAATGTCAACTATGTTACAAAATTATAACTCTATATCTCCAAATGTCAACTCTATATCCCAAAATGTTGACTCTATATCTCAGAATTATGACTCTTATCTCAAACTTTAAACTTTCTCTCAAAATTTTGAATTTCTGAATCAAATTTTTGATTTTTCATCTGAAAACTTTGACTCCATATCTCAATTTTTCTCCCCTAATTTTTGAGTTTTACATTACATTTTTGACTTAAAAGTGGCCAACACCAGTCATGACTATAAGAAAAGAGTGGATCGATTGTTTATCTGCAGTTGTTTGTCTGTAAAAGTGCATTTCCACTTCAGCATTTACTGTCTGTGAGTGCAGTTTTAAACAGTCAGAGTTTCGTGTTTTCATCTTGAGTTCATGTTGGTGAATAATCAGAATAATGTTTCAGTGCAGCTTTGATTCATTATAAATATCAACAAGCTGAGAAAACACCAGGCTTTTATTTTGAAATCACTCTGCAGAGTCTGTGTCATATTTTTATTTTGGAGAAACTTTGCTGAGTCTGGATCACTTTAGTAAACGATGAAGAGAGGAAGTGAAGTCTGAAAAATGTCGCTTTAAGCTGAGGTCATGTGCTGTGACTTCCTGTGGCGCTGCTCGCTGACCGTTATTGGACAGTTTGTGTCCTGAGGCTCTGATCCATATTCAGCCTATATAAGCTGCTCTGACGTAACACACGCACATCAAACCCTTTTTTTTATCTTTGAATTTCTTTTCTGTTCGTCTCTATTCATGCATCTTTTTCTCTCAGACACATAAATGATTGTTTCACAGTAATGAGACAGAAACTGAGCGTTTACAGCTGCAGTCAGCAACAAGAGGCAGATTAATAATCCGCTCAGACACAATCACATTATAGTTTTTCTCCGTGATACGACCTCAGTCTGTTCATCTGTTCGTCTGTGGGGTCAAAACTCGACACGCTGACTTCACCAGACGTCGTTTTCACTCACATTCAAACTCAGTCTGTGTTTTCTCACCAATTTAAAACATCTTCAATGAAACTTTGCTTCTTCTTGAAGCTCATTTCGTCTCTTTCTCATCCCCAGAAGTGGGAAAAAATACATTTGTTAACTATATTTTCTGCACTTACTGAAACTGAGCAGATGTTTTGTGCACTTAATTGAGTAGTTTTTAAAAAAACACTAGTTTTTTATGCAGTTTATTCTTTGCAACATTTCACATTTTAAGTTCAGATTTTTTTTTAAAAAGAAAGCAACAATAAATACAGGAAGCACTTTACTTTACAGGTCAGTAGATATCATAGTTTTGCAATAATAAGACAAACTTTCTTATCTGAAATGTCCCTGAATGTCATGATAATTGGACGAAAACGAACGTGTAACTTCTTTGAAACAATGTCTGAATTTAATTATAAGTAAACAAGACTTGGTGAGTAACTGTTTTGTTTAATTTCTTTGAAACTTCCACAAAATTTCAAGGGACATGAGAGACAATTAGTGAATAATTTCAAATTAAATCACAAATACCACAAAATGTAATGAGCAATTTTATTCTTCTATTTCCAAAGAAGCGAAGGTGATAATTAGCTACTGATTTATTGAATACATTTTTCGTAAACATAACCTTGGAATTTGTATGTAAATAAAGAAAAACCTGTATAAAACAGCTAATTACTATCTGTGACTTGGTTGCAGTTTAATTCAGACATTATTTTACAGAAGTTATGTCCAAACTTTCACCCAACTTTATGAAATCTGGGGATAATTTCAAAAAAATAAATTCTTAAAAGTTTGTTTCAGTATTACCAAATTCCAGTGAAATTTGTGGACCTTTCAATTAAAATACTATATTAAAAACACATATTTATATAATGCACCCTCTTTATATGTGTACAAGGTTCAGAGGTTTTTTTAATGTCAGATTTAAGTGTCATTCCTGTCCCTTTAAATGCAACAGTGAAGGACTTGAACTGGATCTTTCTCTCACTTTGTGTAAACAGTTGAAGCTTTTATTTCTCATCCCTTTAAAAAAAAAACTTCTCCACACTCTGATCATTTCTTAAAGAGGTGAACAAACAGTTTTTGAGGCAGAAAAGCTGCAGAGTGGCTCCGCTCTGAGCTTCACTTTGCTGCAGGATGTGAGTTTGTTCCTGCTGAGCTCTGCGCTGCTCTCTAGTGGCAGAAAAAAGGAAGAGCAGGTTTTTTTTAGCAGCAGCTTCAAACAGAACTGGAGGGTAAGGAATCAGCTAACACAGGGTTTTCTTTTCTATTCTTTAAAGGAGTGATATTTGTAAAACTTTAGAGACGTTTAGGCTCAATACTGAGGTGAATAAACTCTGAAGCAGTTTGTGATAAAATGTTTTCCAGCCTGATGATTTCTGCTCTCAGCTGCGTGACAAATAAGTTTCTCTCTTTTGTGCAAATGTTTTATTTCTGCAGGAAGCTGCTCTTGCACAGTGAAAACATAACGAGTCACCGTGATTTGTTCTTTTATGCTGCCTCAGTTTTTCCTCTAAATATAAACATCAACACTGTTGATCTCAAAGCTCAAAGTAGCTGAACAACCCTTTAAAATAACACTTTACTATTTTATTGCTTCAAGGAAAGAAAAAAGTTTTTTTTTTTTTTTTAAACCATTAAACTTCCGAACTGAACATGTTTTTTTCACCTTGTACCTCAAATTTTCTACTTTTTATCTCAATATTAAGAATTCTAATCTCAAATAATTGCTCTTTACCCTGAATTATCAACTTTTAATACCAAGTTTTAGACTCTTGATTTAAAGATTTCCTCTTTTTATCACATGAAATCGTCTTTTGATTTCAAAGCTTCAGATTTTGATTCCACAATTTTCTACTTTTTATCCCATAATTTAGACTTTTTCTTTAAGTTTTGACTTTCATCCCATAATTTAGACTTTTAGACTCTTTTTTTTAATCAAACAGGTGTTTTTATCTCCAGATTTTGTGACAAAACTCTAAATTTTGAGGCGAAAGGTTGAAATATCAGGATAAAATGTCACAAAATTGAAATAAAAAGTCAAACTTATGACTTGATAAGCACAAAAATTTTTGTCTCAAAATTAGTAGTAATAGTTTGACTCTATATTTCAGGATGATGACTTTAATCTGAAATTTTTTTACAAATCATCTCATTATTCTTACTTCTGATGTCAATTTTTTTTCACTTTCAAGTCATAACTTTGACTTTTTATTTAATTTTTTTTAACTTTTATCCTGTAATTTCATCATTTCATCACAAAACGTAGATTTTTTAAATCACAGAATCTTGACTTTTCATCTCAGAATTACAACTCATCTTAAGACTCTTCTTTTAAAAAAACTTTTGTATCCCAAAAGTATTTATATTTCAAAGTTTTGTCTATTTCTCTCACAATTTGGACTCTCTATATCAAACTTCTGACTTTTAATCTCATAAGTTTGACTTTCGATCTCAAAGTTTTGTCTCTGTACCTCAAACTTGTGTCTTAATAGTGATCAAAAAATAAATTTCCAACCTTATCTGCAGTTGTTTGTCTGTAAAAGTGCATTTTCTCTTCAGCATTTTCTTGTGAGTGCGGTTTGAAAAACAGTCACAGTTTCAATTTTACCCCCTGGTTTGGTTTAGTTTAACCCTTGAGGAGTTGAGTTTGTCACATCAGAAATGACAGACTGACAGTGTCACCTGTGATCAGACTGAGCGCGTGCAGAACCTGAGGAAGTTGATGGTTGTCATGGTAACGTTTGATCAGTGACAGAGCTGATGGTCGTGTGAGTGTCTGCTGTAACGACTGCTGTCAGGGCGAGTATTAACCCCGTCACTTCAGACTAATCACTGCACTCCCTGTCCCCGTCACCTCCATTAGCCCCACACACACACACACACACACACACACACACACACACACACACACACACACACACTGTCACATCTACAGTAGCTGGATCTATTTTCTCTCCACAGAAAAGGGTCAGAGCGGCCAAAGAGCGACCTCCACTAATGACGATTAGCGTCATAACTTTGGCCGTTACAGACATCATTAGTCTCTCATCGTCTCTGGGGGAGAGTGGATCGGTGTTCTCAATCAGAGGAGGCCCACACACACACACACACACACACACACACACACACACACTGGAGATAATGGAGCTGCAGGAGGGAAACATTAAAACAGGAGCGTATGAAACACACTCATCAGACGTTTATGAGCCGTGTTATTTTTATGGTTATAGTTTCATTAACAAGCGCACGTTTGTCATGTTGTCATAAAGTTTATCGCTGGGATGTAAAGCAGCGTTAAGGCATCCATGAATATACATTATTTCAGCATGAAATCAAGTAAAAACCTTCATGGGGCAAAAAAACAAACTGAGTATTAATGAGATTTGTAACAGAAACTGAATTAAAAATTTACAGTTTGTAGATTTTTGCTGCTAAGAGTCTGAACAGAGAGACTATAAAAGTGGTTTAACTGTTTATCAATTCCATATTTACAAAAATTAGCTTTACAGGTTTTACGCTTCAACAATATTTTATTGATTTAATAAGTAAAGAAATATGGAATTGGTCAATGAATTTAGATATCTGTGGATGTAAACAAACAGTCAAACATTTGAGATAGTTAAAATTATTACGTTAAAAAGTCCAAATCTTGAGATTAAAAAGTCAAAATTTTGAGATAGAAAGTCAATATTTTGAAATTAAAGGTCAAAATTCTGAGATAAAAACTAAAATCTTGAGATGAAAAGTCAAACTCATTAAATTAAAAGTAAGAAATGTAAGACTAAATGAAAAATCTTGAGATAAAAAGTCAAATTTTGAGATAAAAAATCAATATTCTGAGATAGAAATACAATATATTGAGATAAGAAATGAAAAATTTGAGGTGAAAAGTCAATTTTTTCAGATAAAAAGTCAAAATGTTAATATAAAAAAATTCATAATTATGCGACAAAGTCATAAATGTGCGATAAAAAGTCAAAATCTTGAGATAAAAAGTCAAATTTTGAGATAAAAAGTCAAATTTTGAGATAAAAAGTCAATATTCTGAGATAAAAATACAAAATAGTGAGATAACAAATGAAAAAATTGAGGTTAAAAGTCAATTTTTTCAGATAAAAAGTCAAAATGTTAATATAAAAATTCCAAAGTATGAGACGAAGTCATAAATGTGCGATAAAGAGTCGAAATTTTGAAATAAGAAGTATATATTTTGGGATAAAAAGTTAAAATTATATGATAAAAAAAATCAAAAACTTGTGTTGAAAAGTCAATTTTTTTTGTGATAATAAGTCAAAATATTGAGATAGAGTTGACAATTTGAGACAAAAAAGTCAAAACATCAATATAAAAAAATCTTAATTATATAACAAAGTCATAAATGTATGATTAAAAGTCAAAATTTGAAATAAGAAGTTGAAATTTTGAGATAAAAGGCCAAAGTTATGCAATAAAAAGTCAAAGCTATGAGTGAGAAAGTCAATATGAGATAAATAAATTAAAATTTTGAGAAATGTTTAGATAATGAGATATGAGATATAGCTGTGTTTGTATTTAACCATCTCCGTGCTGCGTTCACTGACCTGCTTCTGCTCGTATTTCTGAATTCACGCCCTGAGCTCTGACCTGACTTCACCCTCGTTTAACTTCCTGCTCCAAACTCAGCGGCTGCTCCACCTGCAACCGACGCATGATTAATATTAATGTCTGCACCTCCACGCTGCATGCATTTACAAGTGGCTACACACACACACACACACACACACACACACACACACACACACACACACACACACACACACACTCTGGGCCTTCAGCTCGGATGCGGGCCTTTCCAGAGGCTTCGGACTAATTGATATTCTCCCACAATGCCGAGGGCTTCTCCAAGGAAGCTCGCTCTGCAGAGATGCTGACACGACAAATTCCATCAGTGCTGCAGACTTAAAAATAGGATCAAAGGATGAGGCAGAGTGTGTGTGTGTGAGTGTGTGTGTGTGTGTGTGTGTGTGTGTGTGTGTGTGTGTGTGTGTGTGTGTGATGGTTCCTGACTCTCTACATCTGTCTTTCGCTCCTTTACGATGCTTCAGTTCATTTTCTTCACTCTTTGTCTGTTTTTACTTGTCTGAAGAACTTTTCAAAATAAAGTTATGTCGTAAAAAGTACTAATAGAAGAAGTTAAATAGTTAGAAATATAAAACTGAAAAACTGGTTTTGTTGAGGGTTTTTTTTGTTCACATTAAGCTGAAACTTCAAGATAAAAACTCAAAATTTGAGATAAAAAAATTGGAATTGTGAGATTGAAATTTAAACTTTTGAAATAGTTGGAATGATGTGAGATAAAAAGTCAAATTTTGTGATAGAAAGACAATATTGTGAGATAAAAATACAAAATATTGAGATAAAAAATGAAAAATTTGAGGTGAAAAGTCCATTTTTTCAGATAAAAAGTCAAAATGTTAATATAAAAAATTCATAATTATGAGACGAAGTCATAAATGTGCGATAAAGAGTCAAAATTTTGAAATAAGAAGTTAATATTTTGGGATAAAAAGTCAAAATTATATGATAAAAAAATCAAAATCTTGTGTTGAAAAGTCAATTTTTTGTGATAAGTCAAAATATTGAGATAGAGTTGATATTTTGAGATAAAAAAGTCAAAACATCAATATCAAAAATCTTAATTATGTAACAAAGTCATACATGTATGATTAAAAGTCAAAATTTGAAATAAGACGTTGAAATTTTGAAATAAAAGGCCAAAGTTATGTAATAAAAAGTCAAAGCTATGAGTGAGAAAGTCAATATGAGATAAATAAATTAAGATTTTGAGATACAAGGTTGAAATTTTGAGCTTAAAAGTCAAAATTATGAGATTAAAAGTTTAAAAAATTAGGTAAAACATAAGGATTATGGGTAAAAGAGTCAAATTATGAGATAAAAAGTCAAACTTATGTAATAAAAGTTAAGATTACGAGACAAAGTCAACAAAGTTTGATAAATAGTCAAAGTTTTGAGATAAAATAAAAGGTTAGAATTATGGGACAGTCAATATATATGAGAAAAAAAGTCAAAATAACGAAGTAAAGAGTAAAATTTTTTGATTTGACATTTAGATTATGAGTGAATAAGCCCAAATTTAACAGATAAAGTTAAAACCATGAGATAAAAAGTGTGAGGAGTATTGTGCCTAGAAAGGAATGGAAGAATAAGTTTTAATATAATATTAACAAAGTTGGATTTCTATACATTTCAACACAATTCTGAGATTATTTTTGAACAGTAAATGTTTAGAAAAAGCTGCAGATACAGATATTTTCCCCTGAAATTACAGAGATGTCTCTTCAGATGAGGAAAATTTAACAAAGAATTCACTCACTTTTTTTTATCAGTCTTTCATGGAAAATATTCTAACCTGCTCTAGTTCCTGTCGCTTTAATAGTCAGAGTTCCTCAGAAAGTTTCTGCTGTTGAAAAGCAACTTTAGTGTCATAAACTTCAGCCTCATAAAACTGTTGTTGTTGTTTGGTTTTTGTTTGTCTGTTGACCAAACTCTGCAGTAACTGTGGTTAAACTGTGATCATTTTTTTTTCTGCTGTTGTTTATAAAAATCCTCTGAACATGATTTTCTCTCTCTAGTCGTTCGTTCTGGTCTGATCCAGCAGCTGAGGGGTTAATGTGGCGTTTTTAAATGTGAGACTGGTTTATTTGTGACAGCAGCTCAAACTGTGTTTCATTAAAGTCTCTGTGGGAGCTTCTCACCTCAGGCTGCTCCTGTCTGTGTCCCACGGGGGCAGAGCCTCGCTCTATCACGCTCACAGGAGAGAGAGAGAGAGAGAGAGGCGTGTGGTTACGTGGTCGTTTCTTCTCTCTGGAGGCAGATTTAATGCACCTGCTGGGATTTTACATTCAGACAGTTTTTCCTGTGAGTGAGATGATGGAGCAGCCTCTTAAAGGTCTGAGAGCAAACGGTTTGGAGCTGAGTCTCTGGAGACTTTTTGTCCAACCTTTTCAAATCTATCAGAGAGAGAGAGGAAACATTTTATCCTGATGCACTGGAGGATTTTCCTGAGTTCATCTGTGTGTCATGAGGAAACAGCTGAGCCGACGTTACATCACCTGTTTGTGAAAAACCTCATTAGAGACACAAAAGTTCTCATCAGGTCACAACAAACTCTTCATGTCAAGTTTGATTTGATCCCTTTGACTCAGTTTTTATCATGAAAACTGAAATAGTTTAAAATAGAAAAAGATCTAATTGCGATTTTTCTGGCAGATACAGCGATTTCAATTCGATTCACAATTTTCTTTAAATCAAACTTTAGTGAAATTTTCACAATTTACAGAAACATTTACAAACTTGACAGAAAATTACATCAAACCATTGAAACATCAAAAGCTTTTACTCTAATGTGAGGATGAAAATAAAAACTGAAGGTAAGAATTGTTTCAAACTTTAAAATAAAAGGTCATTATTTTAACATAAAAAGTACAACTTTTTAGAAATAAAGACAAAATTCTGAGACAAAAAGTCAAGATTTTGAGATTAAACTTTTTAAGTTTAAGATTATGTGGAAAAAGTCCAAACTTTCTCATTTAAGGTCAAAATTTTAAGATAAAAGTCTAAGATCAAAAGTCTACATTTTGAAATAAGGGCAGTTTTTGAAATAAAAAGCTGAAATTTTGATAAAGAAATTCAAAATTCTAAGATTTAAGTCGAAATTATGAGAAATAAATACAGAGGCAGAAAAATAAAAAGAAGATTTTTCGATTAGTTGTCGCATTTTGATTCTCCTCAAACCCAGAGTCTAACACCCATTCCTGCTTTTCCCAAACCAGACTTTTTAAATTGTATTTTTAGTTATAAAAACTGAAGAACAATAAAAGCTACCTTTGACTCTTAACTTTTAAAAATGGTGCAGCGCAAAATATTCTAAATTGTGTCAAGTTAAATGAAATAAAATCAACATCAATCTAAAGGAAAAAAGTATTTTTCCAACAGTCTCACACTCAAAGACAGGTGTGTGTGAAACAGCTGATATAACAGATCCTGGGTCAGTCAGGAGCAGGAAAAAATCACAGCTTTAACGATCACATGATCACCATGTTTGAAATTGCGATTTTGATCAAAAAATGAAAAATTATTCAGCCCTAGTTTAAACTCAGTTTTTGTGGAATAAGTTCTTGAGTGTTTCTGAAGGATCAGATCTTCAAACCTGAACTTTTGTCCAACCATTTCTAAAGTCTCATTTCTTTAGACAGTTTTAAATCTCGAATCATCTTCTTTAAAACATTTTAATAAGTATTTTTGTTCTTGTTCATGTGCTGCTCTTTTATCCTGATCATATTTCTTCTTCATCGTCCAGTTCTTCTTCTTCTTCTTTCTCTCTTTACTCATTTTTGTTTCTTTTGGTTCTTCTCTGACTCTCTCTTGTTCCAAAATGATCAGTGTTTTTATCAGCTACATAAGAACCATAATAAAATCTCTCAAAATATCTTAGTTTGTATAAAATTTGAAAGAATATTTTCACCTGTAGGCCGCCATTGTTGTTTACGCTGCAATAACGTCTGGGTAGTGATGTCATATGGTTGCACCGGGCTGGATCTCATACAGGATCATATAAGTCCTGGAGCGGACTTCAGTGGTTTCCAGAGGAAGTTTTGTGGGTTTGTGTTGGAAAATAGTCGGCACAGCATTTGGCTTTAGTCTCCGTTTATAATGACCCACACCTGTCAGCTCTTTCATCAGCATGGGCCGGCTAAATGCAGCAAATGCTTCTGGGGAGAAGTGGCCAGAACATAGCCGCGGCTCCATGGGAAGTTGTTTACGCCCACAAGCCATTTCCCACAACTTCCTTCTTTTCTTGTCTTTTGGGAAGCTGTGCAGACTAACATCAGTCTCCTTGTTTCCTTTGGACTGAAAAGTGCACCCAAAAGCAGCCACATGTGGCATTATTATGTTTTTTTCCCTCCTCAAACCTAGTGACTTACGGAGACTAGTAGTGAGTAAACGGCCAAATCCAGATGCTCGGCACCAAGCAACCAATCTACGTCATCAACCCAGAATGCATTGCTGCAGTAAAACAATGGCTGAAGGATGGAAACTGTGTTTAAACTGTATTTTTTTTAAAGAAAAAACAATTTGTTATGTCTTTTAACAACAAATTCTAGTTTGAGACAAACATTTAAGCAGATTCATGTCTGTTAGTCCTTACAGTCGGGGTTCACTTTAAAGTCTTTGTCTTGTTTTGTTCTACATCCTGTTGTTTTTCTTCTTCTTCTTCTTCTTCTTCAGTCTCTCGTTTTTAAATTTGTTCTTTTTCTTTGTCCTGTTATCTTCATTTTGTTCTTCTTTTCTTATCTGATCTCATCTTGTTTTTGCTCTGTTCTTGATTCTTGTTGTTTCATTACTTGTTCTCTCTTTCTTCTCTTTCATATTTCTTACTTTCTTACCCTTATTCTCTCCGTTTTTAGTTTCCTTTCTTTCTTGGTTTCTCTTTGCTGTTTTTGTCACTTTTCAGCACTTAAATAATTTCTCTGTCAAAGGTAGTTTTGTCTCTTTGGTTGAGTAACTCTGGTGTAGAGCAGAAAACATTGACTGCAAAAAGTTTTTCTGGTATTCTGACACATGTGCAGTTAAAGAAATATTTCAGCGTATCTCTGTATTTAGAGATGATCTCGTCTCTGGAGGCCTGACTTCACCGTTCACTCTAATGTGTGTGTTGTCGTTTCTCCTCACACGCCCCTGTGTGTGCACTCGTCCATCTCCACGCTGTGATTAGCTCCATCAAAACAAATGAGCCTCACACACACACACACACACACACACACACACACACACACACACACACAGACAGTTCAGTCCATAATCTGCTCCGTTGCTGCCTGTGTAGATGGACTAATGATACTCAGCGATTAAACAGCACAGAGGGGCCGAGACGACAGGCGGAAAAAGGAAATGACATAAATCCCAGCCGTGCAAAATCACAGCTCATCACAAATTCAATTAAGTCTCTCTTTGATAAAGCTGGGTGATTTGATTCAGGCTCTTTTTTTTCTTTATTATTCTCTCACAACATAAGAAGAAGAAGAAGTGCTGAGTCTCTGTGTTTGTGTTTGCTTCAGGACGGCTGATAAAAGAAACACGGCCCTGCAGCAAAAACAGCAGCAGCAATAATCAGAGGCTTGTTTATCCGCTTCAGGACGACGGCTGACATTTGCTTCTTCCTCTGCAGCGGGACATCTAACAAACACTAATGTGATTTCCTCCACCAGATTCGATTAAACTCTTCCGACCCTGATGAGGCTTCACAAGTGCTGCTTTTCTGATGCTGCATGTTTTCCATACAGAGCTGATATCACCGTCCTCTCTGCAGAACTATGCATTCACAAAAATGAGCTTTCCAGGCCTTTTTTTCATGCAACAGGCTCAGTTCTTCTAACTCCTGTCCTCAGGCTGTATTTAGTCGTCTTTAATTTGCAGACAAAGTGTCCAAACATGTTAATCTAAGCGCCTCTCTCTGTCAGCTGAGTAAAAAGGATGAATTAAAGTGTTTCTGCTCTTTGAGCTCGGGGCAGGCTCTCACTTTAACCACGTTAGGACCTGGAAGGGGGGGTATAAATAAGGTTTTCAGGAGTCACAGGACAAAGGTCTTAGAGGATGGTTTGACTGGGGATGTTACGGCCATGGACGCCCACACGTTCACATGCAGGAGGAGAAAAAATGTA
>RPOG01003843.1:0-54760 GCA_008086565.1 Thalassoma bifasciatum | reverse complement strand
AGAAGTAAAAGTCTCTCTCCATCTGAAAAGTGTTTGTCTGGTTGTTCCTTCACTGTTTCAGCTTCACCGTGCAGAATAATGTCTGTGCAGACTCTGGAGGCCTGTTTCTCCTCATCTGCACTAAAAGCATCCAAACAATTTATAAGATCAGAAATCGTTTGGAAGCTGATCACCGTTCTGTTTGTGGCTCACAGAAGTTGGAGAGTCCGGTGCACGAACCAGAAGAAGAAACTTTCAGTGAAGTGAAAGAGACACATGGCATCTGTTCAGATCAGAGAGTCTGAAGTTTTCACTGACTCTGAAGAATCAAAACTTTTTCACCTTGTTTCTTCAGCAGAAAATGAGTTTGTTGATCTGTAGAGTTAATTTTCTCCACCTGATCTGATCTGAAGCCTGTACGTTCATCATCAGCCTGAACAGTGTCTTAAGTTTTCACTGTTACAGATGATTTCTCTGGTGTTTCTGTGACAGACTGTGACTCTTCCCCTTCAATGAACTTAAGTAAAGATGGGTTAAAATACAGTTACATAATCAAAGGAACATCACATATCCTGATTTAAATTACTGCACTAAGTATCTGTCAGTGTTCAGTCTGAGACACAAAGAGACGAATGAGCTGAAAGTGACATAATGTTTACGATAAAATGTTCTCAGTCGACAGGTTAGACAAGTTAAAACACGGAAATCTGCAAGGAAACATCTGAAAGTGTCATTTTTATGTTGATAAATCCACTGAACAGAGCTGTGAAGGTAGTTTTCAGTAAATTAAAGTGATCCTTGTTTAATCCATCTGCTCTTAATTGAAGCACATACCTGAAGTTCAGCCCTTTCTGTAAGTTTTAATCATCATTACTTGGACCTGTAGATCAGTTCAAATCACCTGTGACAGACGTGGATTCAGGTCTTTGTGGGACTAAAGTCTGAAAGCAGCAGCAGAAGGGGACAGAGACAGATAAGAGCTGATAGCAGAATTAAAAACTTCCACAGGGAGATTTCAGCCTCCTGGGAGAAAGTGTCACACCTGCAACACCTGCTCGATAAGGTGCTAAAGTGTTTGAGAAACATTACTGCTGCAAAGATAAAGGACAACAATGAACGGGGTCAGGACTCTGGATTATACCTCTGGATTATAGTGTTTGTTTCTGCATTGTCTTCTTTGTGAAAATGGCCTCAAACAACCTGAAGATCAGAGCTCTGTAATGAGTCCTGTGGTTTCAGGGTGAGATCAGGGAAAGAAAGGAGATACTCAGTTTGTCTGTGAGGGAGAGAAATGAAAAGGAGGTAGGTTAAAAAAACTGAGTCAGGACGTCTAGAGGTGGGAATGACAGACACTGAAAGTTGACCTTCCACATCTACCTGCATCTCCCAGAGGAAAATAAAGTAAGGTATGAGAGTAAAAGGGAACAGGAATTATTAAACCAGAGCAGAGTTTCTCTCTCAGATAATGGCTCCTTGGTTGTGTCATCAGAAAGAAAAGCAGAAACATCTGTCCCGTCATGATCCACTGAGCCTGAAGACACAGAAACAGAGGAAAGGGACTTTCTGTGAGATTGATTCTACGACGAGGA
Organism: Thalassoma bifasciatum; assembly: GCA_008086565.1. Lineage (NCBI taxonomy): Eukaryota > Metazoa > Chordata > Actinopteri > Labriformes > Labridae > Thalassoma > Thalassoma bifasciatum. The sequence continues at coordinate 53,192 of RPOG01003843.1, read as the reverse complement.
CGAGTGTAAATGAGAGAGTCAGAACAGAAAGTCAAGGAGGCCACAAGGAACTATGAGCTGATGTACAATTTATTCTTTTCTCAGAGAGAGAGGGAGAGAAAGAGCGGAAATGATCTCAGAGTTATGAGAGAACGAGTTCAGAACAAAACAACCTTCACTCTTAGAAATCAACAAAAATCACCTTCAGAGTAAAAATCTGTCCTTTCTGTGTGGAGGAGGAGCTGTGACTGATGTTACTGCAGCTGCTGAAGCAGATCAGCTGCTGATGTTACACACACACACACACACACACACACACGGATCTGCAGATATGAAGACACAGCTTCCATCTTCATGAGCTGCTGAAGTTAAAGTCAGCGTGAAGGTGAGAGAAATGTGTGTGTGTGTGTGTGTGTGTGTGTGTTGTTGTCAGCCTGCAGTGTTCTCCTCTCTCAGTTGTCACCTGCCTCTCACTCTCTTTGAATCCTTTAAGAGGCTTTCACACTGATCACTCCCTCTGCGTCTGAAAAAACAAACGTGCAGGATCATCCAGAGAAACGTTATTCAGAGGAAAACCCAAAGTTCTCCCCCCAGCATGTAGAGAAACCTCATAAAGTCCAGGTCTTTGGGTTTTAAGGTGGACTAACATGAAAGAAAAGTACAAGGTAAAGAAAAACCTCTTTCTGAAAAGTCTCCCACTCTGACAAATGAGTTTGTGTATGATGGAGAAAAAACAGGTCAGCACCTCTACATCTGCCCTTTGTGGACACTTGTGTGTCTGAAGCAGCTCATTCAGCCTCCTGTTTGATTGTTTACCTGCAGAATATAAACAGAATGACCTCACAGAGTGGACGACAGATGATGGTTTTAATGAGGCAGCAGAGACAGAAAATACTGAACAGGTCGTCTGTTATTTTCTTTGTGTTTCAGTGACAGTCTGAAGGTGAACTCTAGCTCCATTTATTCACTCCTGGTTGAACACATCAGTCTGTGAGGGACAGTTAAGAGGTGAAATTGTAGTTCAAGCTCTGCCAGCAGGTAGTTTAAGATGTGTTATGTGCTGTGATTACATATAAGTTGACATGAAAAGGATGTACTTTTCATATATATATATATATATATATATATATATATATATATATATATATATATATATATATATATATGGTTTTATTCAGAACTGTATGATGAAACATAAAGGCTTCTCAACAAAAGACTTTCAGTGGTGATAAATGTTTTGTAATCTTTCAGTGAACACACTAAGTGAGCATTTTTCTGCTGTGAAAACACTGATTAGACGTTCAGGACCTTCATTTGAGCCACTGAAGGATGATTTAAAAGTGAAAAGTCTTCATCAAACATTTGAAGACGTAGAGTCAAAGTTTTAATTCCACATTAACATTGATGGTGGTTTTTATATGATACCTTAGACAGGAACATCTTCATGCATTAGAAGCAGTTAAATTCTAAAAGTTGAACATATTTATTATACATTTACTCACACTGAGTGAAACATTTCAAGCTCTTATTTATTTTATTGAGATGACTATGACTTAAAGGTAATAAAAAGTCAAATTCAGTGTTTTGTAAAATCAGAAAAAAAACAGGTTTCAGTGTAGAAATGTTGGTCTTTTGGAAAACATGTTAACAGGTTTTATATTTTCCATGCTTGGTTGGGGCTCCACCTGAATGAATGACTCCATCAGTGTGGTGTGTGATCGAGGAGATCAGCCTGTAGCTCTGGTGTTTTTGAAGCTTTGGTTACTTTAATAGCAGCCTTCAGCTCGTCCCTGTAAATGGGTCTAGTGTCTCTGATCGTGCTCTTGATGATACCCCTCAGATTATCTATGAGTGTTCAGGTCAGCAGAGCCTGCAGGTTAATCCAGCTCAGTTATATCATGGTCATTGAACCAACTTTTGATACTTTTGGCAGAGTGGACAGGAGCCACTTCCTGCTGGAAAATGAAATCAACTTCTCCATGAAGTTAATCTAAAACTCTGCTCATCATAAACTTCAGCTGCTGTGACAGTGTCTCAGATCTTTACCTGATACTTTCACTCCCTGTTGACCGAGGAGGCTCAAAGGAAAAAAAAAAAACCCTTGTATTAATGTAGAGGGAAACTAAAAATCCCATGTTTTCATAGTGCAGTGTTTGTGAAGAGCTGAGTGTGTCCTCACAGTGAAGGTTTGGTGTTCAGTGTGTGAGGCTGTAACACAGTGTGTGTGTGTTTATGTCAGTGTGTGTGAGCCTGAGGTGAAGCTGACGTCCAGTCATCAGTCTTCATGATGCTGGTTATGGCTGTTAACTTCACGACCCCACAGAGGACAAACACACCATCTCATCACACACACACTTTCCCCTGGTGTGTGTTTCCTGGGACAAACAGGACGTCATGTTGAGTAATCTGAGTGAACATCAGCTCAGAGAAATGATTATTGATCTGAAGGATGAGACTCTTTCTGCACAGAGATTCCTGCACCGTTTAAAGAAAAGCTCTCAGCTCAGAAATGTCAGCGAGCAGCGGCTGTTGGTCACATGACGTTTCTAATGACCTAAAAGTGAAAAACTTCCTGTGATCATGAGTGTGACTCTGAGCAGCATGTGTCAAAAACAAAAAACTGTGAAATACTTTGTTGTTTCACTCATCTACAGCCAGCCTCCTTCAGCTGTGAAACTACCTGAACTAAAGTTTAACCTTCTTTATTATTTTATTAAACTAAATATTCTAAAGTTAATGACGGTCTCTGAGTGGAGGATTTCTGTGAGCAGAAGGTCAGACAGAGTTTCAGGTTGTTGCTGGAGAAAGAAAAGCTGCTTTTGTTTCTCTTTTTACACCGGTTTGATTCCTCTGACCTCCGTTGCCAAAGGGCTGGGATTAGTGAGGTGCTGGTGCTTTTTCAAACAGGATTTTTCATCTTTGTGTGCAGACGCAGCCTGACATCGACTCAGACAAGAGAAACCTGGGTAGAGGAGCAGCTTCATAGAGAGGATTTCCTTATCCTCCATCTCATCTTCTGTCTCTCTAGCTTCTTTCTTTTAATCCCCTCTCATTTTCACTCCTTGTTTCTTTGTTAAACCACTGTCTGGGATTCTATAGTGAGCAGCAATGTCAAGATAAAACTCTTTTTTGAAATATGATTCATGCAATAGAAATCCACAAAAGCTTGAATGTTGTGATCACACTAAACAGCATCACAGTAGTCGACTGAATTTAAAGGAAGGGCAGAGCATACATTCAAAGAAGCTTTATTTCTCATTATAGAACAGAGGTAAACAGCTGTAAACATATAAACATAAACATTTTTCAACAACAATTGCACTAAATGGTTTAGGTTAAGATTCAACAGTTTATCTCAGATACTTTTACTGTACAACAGTCGACTGCATTCAGCTCCCAAAGTTTGTACATTTGCTTTTTTTGAGCAACATGGTTTGGAACTTCAACTTCAATGACACAGAAAAATAAATAAACAAATGTTTTGTTGTTGGCTATTCTGCAGCAAATATATTCATAAGCAGCTCTTTCTCACAGGAATAAGACGCTTCTTCGTCTCTTTGTCTGGAATCAATATGATTCCCGTGTGAGTCGTCTGAAATAAGAAAAGTCTTTCACACAGCGTTTGAATAAAATAAAAAAACACAATGTCATCCTTAGATCTTTTCTCACAATGTGTTATTTATGATTCAGGAGTTTAGAATTGTGTCTTTTGAAAAAAAAAAAAAAAAGTGATGAGGTGAGTTTTTCAGAGCAGTCTTCTCAAACAGATTTGTTGTCTTTTGTCATATTGAAGGAAGTGTTACATTAAAAGAAGTATTGTGAAATATCTCAGAGAGCAGTTTATTCCTCCACATCTCATCCTCCTTCACTCATCAGTCTCTGAGTTCAGACCCAAACATCCAAATGAAAGCCAAAGCTGCTGAATCTCAGCAGAGTCAGAGCTCAGGTTTGTGTTTGGCTCATGAACAAACCAGAAAGCTGTGGTGGATGTCATCACCTTCCTGAGTGGTGCAGAGAGCGAGCGTTTGAGCCGGCAGAAGCTGGTCAGTGACTGTTGGCAGTGCTGCAGTGGAAAAGTGAGGCTGTTTGTGTCTCTGTCCAGAGAGCAACCACCGGAGTTTATACCTGAACACTCAGAGAAAAGTCCTGTTTGACAGAAAAAACCTGCTCTCTCTGTCACTCAGGGTGCTTCATTACTACAGTCTGATTTCTCTCCCTTTCACTTTGTTAGTTGTTCCCAAAGTTTCCTTTTCTCTCTGATCCCTGATATGAAACTGTCCAGATCATTTTATGGCGCAGACATTCTTAAGCGTGTCCTTAAAAATAGTTTTGATAACTGTGTTTTCTGATAGTGACGTCTTGTCGACTGTTTTCTCTCCTCAGAGTTCATCAGAGAGTGATTCTTTGACAGGACCAACATCTCAGAGTCTTTTATATGAACTCTGGTTCATTCTGACCTTGGTGACGATCGTTCAGTTTGACTCATTCAGGCACAAAGAACATGTTGTTTACGTGTTCCAGCCTTGGATGAACATACAGACGCACAGAAACATATAAACAGAGCTGAGGCTTACGTCAGGTTACGTCTGTATCTGAGGCAGAAACAGGAAAGTTCATCATGTTCCACGGTAACAAACCTTCAAACGTCACTGAAAGAACAACAAGTGACATAAACTCTGTCATATTCAGATCTTTAAGTTTTTATTCACAGTAAAGTCTGAACATTGGTGTTTTTCTCTTTGTATTGTAACAAATAGAGAAAATAGCAGCACCTGTAAAAGGTCATGATACTTTTAATGTTCAAAGTTTGTTGATTTTTTTCTCCTCACGTCTCCTGTTTGATGTTTCTTCCATCACTCCTTGTGTTTTGAATATTCTGAAGTTAATTTCTTTGTTAAACAGTTTCCTGAAAACACAGATATGAGGGGATCTCAGGGTAAAATTTCCATTTAAAGCCCTTTTTCCTGTGGGACAGCAAAGGGAAGAAGTGAAGTGAGAGGGAAATCCAGTGGAGTGCGTGAGCCGGGATCTAACAGCGGGAAACACGCCATCGCTCTTATCTCTTCTTCCAGTCCAGTGAAGGATCAGAAAGCAGGACGAGGGAACGTTAAAGTGAAGGACTTAGAGCAGGGATACAGCAGCAGGTTTCTGACTGAATGAAAGGTTTTATGATGGGAGGAGAAAATAAGAACCTGAGAATCAGGATGTGGAGACATGCAGAGAAGGAGAGAGAGAGAGAGAGAATAAAGGAGAGAGCACTTCTTCGTCCTCTTATCACGTCTCTGCAAATCCACTTCACAATCTGAGACCAGAGAGAGAGAGAGAGAGAGGATGAGAGAGATCCAGGCAGGAAGCAGCTGGAGGAAGCAGCCTGAAGCTCTTATCTCCTGCATCAGTTGAGTTTCAGCACCAACACACGTCTTTGTGAAGCTGTCGTCACTTCAGTGTTAATAGAAAAACTTGATCCTGTCATGACATGAAGGAACATGAAGAACTTTCTCTTTTCTCATCCCAGTCTCCTCTGTCTCTCTTTCTTCTCTTTCTTCTCTCGTTGGCTTAAACCCACGGCGTCAATTTCAATCAGGTTGTATTACATCTTCTATAATCACATTACATCCCACTTTCATATCCTCTAGCTTTGAATCTTTGCTCGTACGGACGGTTTCTGCAGATCATTGTGTGCTGAAAGGATCCAGAATCATCGGCTGCTCTGCACTGTGGGCACACACACACATTAAAACACCTCATATCTATGTGTGATGTGTCAGAGTGGAGTTTAAAATTACATTTCCATTCAGAAACATAAGCTGGTGAATATAATCCCATTTTATCTCATATAAACTGACCTGTGATGAATGCTTATCATCATGGGCTGTAAGTCTTAAAGAGAGCTGCTCATTTGTGTATATATGTGTGTGTGTGTGTGTGTGTGTGTGTGTATATGTGTGTGTGTGTGTGTGTGTCTGAGTTTCTTACCCACTCTGTGATTTTCTCTCTATTTCATCAACTTTAAAAATGCTGATCCAGAGCAGCAGTTTGAGGCAGAAATAAAGGTTATCAGAGCTTTGCTGTAACCTTTCACAGTTTGGGCTTTCTGGAATAATCTTTAGAAAAACCGCCCAGGCTCTGAGAGTTTAACCCTTTTATCTCTCATAGTAGTTCAATGATTACTCTTGGCAAAGGGACTGTAGTGAAAGTCTCTGAAAAAGACTCTGAACATGTTGTTCTCCAGTTCTTTTCACTGAGCCTGTTGTAGAGAGCACGTGGACGAGAAGGAAACATGATGAGTTTAAATGCAGATATTCCACAACAGGTGGTCCACTCAGGAGTCAGAAATATTACACTTTGTCTGAGGTATTTTAAAATTTTAATTCAACATTTATTTTAACCAGGAATAGAGAGATACATTGAGAGATATAAAATCTCTGCTTCAAGTCCTGGCCAAAACAACCACATTAAAAATGAGCACTGTTCAGCAGCAAAATATTTGTATAGACTGATTAGATCATTTTAATCCAAAATAACCCAAACTAGCCGAATGATCCAGATTTGGGTGAATTGGTGGCTCATACCAGGGTGAAGGAGCAAAAACACTGATTATTATTATTAGAAATGGTGATACTGTAAGTCCAAAATGTCAATGCCTTGTCTCTTTATCTGAATCCTGTTCATTTTTGCTTCAGATTGAGGCCTATTACTTCTTTCACTGGTTGGTTTGTTTCCTCTTTACCCTTTTCCCCTAATCCTCCTCACTTTCCCCAAAATAATTTCTCACATTCACTGTTTTTTCCTCTTGGTAGATCCTCCTACTTTCCTTTTCAGGTATTGATCTAAAAGGCCTGCATCCCACAAATCTTCAATAAGGCGCACACACACACATACAAACATGCATTTTTCCCCCGTTATACACACTGTAATGCAGACACCCATACAGTACAGTGCACACACCTATACACACACACACTCCACACTTGCTCACTCAGGTCATTAAGTTAATTAAGTCGTTTGTCTTTTCAGGCTGTGGCTTCAAATATCTTTCACAGATGATACAAAGTTACTCACAGGAGACGACGGGCAACGGTGTGAAAACAGAGTTAGAACAAACTTGTCCTGTCCCAGAGGAGGAGGAGACAAAGGAAGAGGAAACACACACAATCACTCACTGATTTAGTCAAAGTCAAGTTGTATGGGCTGTGTGTGTGTGTGTGTGTGTGTGTGTGTTTAAGCAGCACAAAAAGGGCTCATTACCTCAAAACCAGGAGAACAAATTGGAACCAATGGTCTGATCATTCCTCAATTTATGATTCATAATCTTCTGTGCTTCCAACCAAAGCTCTTATTCTCACAACTTTATTATCACAGTTTCACCTTTAGCACGTAGATTAACACTAAACACAAGCACATAGGTGATACTGCAGGTCTGAAGCTGAGAAAAATTAAAACGCACAACTTGAAATATTTGCACGTTTGACAAAATATGGTCCAGGACGAGAATAAATAAAAGGTCGAGTGTATTAAAGTGTGAGACTGGTGAATCTGTCAGGTACTGGACCAAGTGTTTGTGTGACAGTGAACAATATGGAGATCTGGAGACTTTTAATTATGAATCTAAAAAGCCAGAGGGAAAAAAACAACGCTAATGATGATGATTAATTCTTAGTTAAGCTGAAAATTTTAAGACCCTGGTGAAGATCCTTTTATTAAATGACTTTCAAGGAAAAGTCAGATCAAACTTCACCACCTGATAAAGTTTCAATTCTTCTTTGTCTTTTTTTTTTTTGAATATTTGGTATTAAAACCAGAGCATTTCCATGAAATCTTGCTCAACCCCTGTCAAAATATCTGCTTTGCACCTTTTTACTTTTTTGTGATAATAATGAACAGTGCGCTCAGTTTCTGATAGTGCAGAGCATTTTGCTGTGGTTGTCAGCGCTGCTGCACAAATCCTCTTAAAATAGAGTTTGTAACAACACACACACACACACACACACACACACACACAGACTGGAGCAGTTGGTCGAGCGTTATGCTCGTAGCGGCTAATGTAGCCTTGAGGCTGGAGCCTGAAGCAAAGATGAAGAACGAGTTATAGAAGTCTGCTGCACTCGTTTCTCTGTAACTCCACATCCCCAGAGTTCTCTTCTTTCTCAGTCTTTGTGTGTTTCAGCATCAGGAAGAATAGATTCAGAAGAAAAACAGGCCTGAGGGCAGAAACAGAGCAGGAAATCAGAGAAGAACCAACATATCACACCTGACATCTGTTTCATATTCATGGTTAATAAAAGTCATCTTCAGCTTGAAACAGCGCTCCTGGATTCTTCAGCTCCTGCTCCTCCTGCTCTTCCTGCTGCAAGAAGATCATCAGGGAGAGGTTGGACAAACATCCAGAGTCCTGGGAACAAGAGAGAGAGAAATAAAGAACCAGACTCAGCAGAGAGACAGGCAACAGTTGACAACAGAGACTGAAGAGCTGCAGGTGAGCAGAGATAACTCCACCAACACTTTGTGGACAGGTGAGGATCAGCTGACAGTAAACAGACGACACCAAGACATGTCGTCATCAGCAGAATTATTAATGTTCTCTGAATTAATATCAAACCTCTTTAGTGACTCCAACCCTCATAACACACAGCTGACAAACTGCCCGTCTGTTGCAAATCAACAACGAGCCAACGAGCACTAAAGCTGACATGAGACACACACACACAGAGCAAAACCTCCATAAAACAGCTTTTTGTTGTAGTTTTTGTTGTGTGCAGCAGTGATGGGATCCCCTTCAGTGCAGAGTTGTGATTAATGAGCCGTGAGTCAGACGGTTGTGAAGGACTGTCTGTCATTCTGCTCTCAACAGCTGTGAGTAATAAAGCTGCGTCTCACTTCTATTCATCCTCACAGAGCCACAGCGTGTGTGTGTGTGTGTGTGTGTGTGTGTGTGTGTGGCATGTCACATTTTAATTTATTATTTCCAAATCAAACACACTGGATCTAGTTTTATAGAATTGTGCGTTTTTTTATTTGAATGACAGAAATATTATATCAATTTAGTGCTAGTAGAGGACAGACCTTTGTGTTTTCTATTTTTTCTCTCTAAAGGTGGGGTCTGCAAAAGATTATGTTACTGTTTGCAAACACAACTTCGTATCTGTCTCCCTTTTTGGCTCAGTGTCAGAGGCAGCGCACACCCACTGCCTCTGACAGTCACAAAGAAATTGAAGAATCCAAATATTGTTTCATTTCTTTTCCATGTGACGGCCATTTTTTTTAGGTTTTGTATTAAAGTGCCACTTCTTTTAAAGTTATAAAGTATTTGCTAATTCAAGACAGGACCTCTCTGCATTTACATAAGTGAAGCTTTTAGGTTAAAAGTAGCTCCAGAGTAAGTTCAGTCAGAAGAACTTTGTTCATTCTGCGTCTGTTTTTAGGATCAGTATTTTATGTTCTCACAGCTCTGCTGCTGTCACTTGGACTGAGAACAGGATCCAGTTTATCCTTCATATTGTGACAGAAAAACTGGATTTTAGGAGGTTTAAGTTCTGGTATCAGCTCAGTCACGTTAGAGCTGAGGGAGTATTTTTGAACATTTCTCTGGTGTCCACACACACAGATGATGACGTCCTTTGTTTACTTCATATCTTCTGAAACTCACCTCCGTGGTTTCTGCCTCCACCTCAGCACAGATAGAGAGAGTGAAGAGGTGACGGGCTGTGAAATAACATCTCAATCTTCCTCTTTGCTTCATCACTTGTTCTTCTGTTTCCTCTCTGTATCCTGCTCCCTGCACAAAGCCAAACCGCTCTCTGTGAAGATAACTACAGAGGCTGTGTGGGAATGAGTCTGCAATTACAACAAGTGAATGTATTAATGTATTGAGCTGTGAAATCAATTGTTACAGCATTTTGGAAAAAGAAAGCCACTGTAATTATGTTGATGTTGAGCCAAAAAGGGTTTTAGGCTCCGGGTTCACTGATAAAACATTTATCTCTTTCTTCTTTACTTCCCACTTCGTCTTTTCCTTAAACAGATTACTTTTATACTCAGTTGTTTTTTTCCCTCTTCATGTCCATCTGTTTCAATCTCAGTCAGTTTTAAGGGTTTGTCTTCGGCAGAATGAAGATCTGAAGTATTGATACTCCTCATTATTTTAATTCACTGGCTAAGATAACACTTTTATTCCTTCATTACTTCACTTAATGTTCTCAGAGTCAGACCAACCTCAAATACTGACCTCATCTATAACCACAGTTTCTTTGTGCTTTTCTTTGTCACAGGGCAAAAGATTAAACCATCTCATCAATCTCCTGCTTGCCAAAAAATATGTCTCTTTAAAGCACTTCATAAACCCCCATCCCTCTGATTGGCCAGCCCTCTGGAGGCTTGTCAGGGGCAGAGCTGTGGGGAGACCTCGGTGTTTGAGGCCCACTCCTCCAACATGTTTTGTCATGTAGGGAGAAATGATGAACTTGCAGATCATTTTGTATGATCATCAAACACTGTTACTTTATAACCATGTTTGAAATGTAGGAAAGCAGAAAACCTGCTCTTTAATTCAACATGAGTTAATGCAGAATTAACATACATTACATGTAAACTGAGCAAACCTCACACACAAAAGGTAAAATCAGGTGACAGTGATGGGATCCCTCTTTTTTCAGGCTCTGTTTGTGAAACATGTGTCTTCTGGGTTGAATCGTGCCGAACAGTGAGTTTGAGCGCTGAGCCGTGCAGCCTGTTGTTACTGTCGTGAAAAGGAGGGAAATGGAAAAACAGCGATGCACAGCAGACATGATCCCCGGAGATCCGACCCCCATCGTTTTTATTTTCATGTCACCAGCAAACCAAAATATGTGCTGTTACTGAAAACTGAAGGCAGAAGTCACTAAAAGAGGAAACAGAGGGAGGAAAAATGTCCGGCTTTGGAGCCGCGTTGGGAGTTAGAGAGAAAAGAAAGAGGAGGATGATGTGAACTCGACAGAATCATCACCAATTATCTGTGTGGAGGCTCAGCTGTGCTCTCCTGTGTGTTTGCAGCAGGTAGGAGACAGATACAGGAGGAAAATAACAGGAAGACAACACGGTGGTGGAGACCTGTGTTCAGATGTCAGAGAGATGTCAGGAGGAAATGAGGTTCAAGATTCAGGAGCTGAGGACGGAGCAGATGAGATGGAGAAACACGTCTGGTTAAAGCTGCAACAGGAGGGAAAGTTTCAGGGGTTAACATCGGTCTAAGGATGGTTATGGGGTGGAAAGAGTGTGGATTACAAGATAAAAACAACCATGAACTGACACTGTATGACAGAAAATAATTGAAAGTGAAAACTAATTCAAATGTCCTAACCTTTATAATCCCTCCACCTGCCTCCCCCCTACTGTCCCACCTTAACGCTGCCTGTTGTGTTTTCTCAGACTCCAGCTCTAATGAACTGTTCTGTCTTTGACACTCGTCTCACAACAGCTGAGTTTCATGAGGGAACATGAGAGCTGGGCTAAGTTTGAACCTCCTAACGTCAAACTTTGGAGAGCTGCTGTAAAACTCAGCTCTCATCGAGGCAGGGGGACATTTACAATCTAAACTCTGCAGCTCAGAAACAGCAGCTCAGAGAGATTATGTAGACTTCATTTAAATTTCCTCTGCTCCATTCAAACTTCTGGGATCATGGACTGAGGACACACAATGAGAGGAGAATGAATGAGAGTAAGTCTAAACATAAAACATTTTCTCTTATTTGTTTCTTACTACACAGCTCGGTCTTTGATGACACAAAATATGACAGAAACTTTTAATCTTACTCTATACTCGATACAAAGTTTAGGAACAGTCATAGTGAGCAAGCTTGGCGGGTTTTGAGGTGGGATCTGAAAGGAGTTATAGAGTCATTGTCACAGATATTGTGATATATACACATGCTCTTCTTAAAGCACTTAATCACACTTACTGCACACATCATATAAAATATTGCAGCACCCTTCACAAAAACAAATTCAACATAAACAGCATTAAGCGATTCACCTTTGCCTACCAAAGGTGCAACTTTTACTGGTGACCAGCATTTTTATGAAACCCATGGGGGGGAAACAGTCACATAATGAGGCTGGAAAAGACAAACAAACAAACAAACATGGACGAGACAGAAAGTTTAAGCTAAGAAAACATGGAAGAGAAAATCTGTGCTGTTAGAAAAATGATGAAAAAAACAGAGTGAAAAGAAAAACGATCGGAACGGAAATGAAGAGATACTTAAGTGCCCCGGTAAAGAGGGAGATCGGAGGGTTTAGGAAAGAGAGAGTTAGTGAGCGAAGACCCTGAGGAGAGATCTTCCTCCTGCTTATCTCCTGTTCCCAGGGTTCAGGAGGAGCTGAAGAGAGGAGCCATTAGCTCTGCAGAACATCCTCAACTCAGCATGAGGAAACAGAGAGAGGTGTAAGGAAAGGAGGGGGGAAAAAAGAGAGGGGCTGTCAAATGTTTATTTCTTATTTTTCACAATGAACCACAACATTTTAAAAGTGTATCATCTGTAATCACATGCTTTGAATGCCACTACTTTGCATTTGGAGCCAGTTTTGAAGTTCATAATTCAGACCATTTAAAGCTTTTCTTGACAGTGTTTTCAATCTGTGAATCAGATGAATTAAAAAGAAGTACTTTATGATCTTTACATCTCTATTTCTGAGTCCAATAAATAGAAACATCACCGAAAGAAGAGAGGAAAACTTCAAAATGTTTCCTCTATGAAATGCAGCCTTGATTATTTAATGAAAATAGGTGAAATTGTTTTCTATGCTTAGCTCCAGGAGCAGCCCCCAACCACTTCTGCTGAAGAAACCCAGCTTTTCATATTTTGACAGAGGCATGATGTACTTAAATACTTGTTCACATTTTTTTCTTCAGACCTGTTTTAGTGTCTGTCAGTCTCTCCTGTGATTGGCTGGGGTCCTGTTCAGGTTTTAACTGTCTCCTCGCTCACTGAAAGTTGGGATAAGCTCCAGCCCCCATGTGATACTAAATGGGGATAAACAGTAGAGATGATAAATGGATGTTTAAGCATCAGCAGACCCTGGTGTGACTTTATTATTCCACAAATCTCCAACTCAGCATAAGTTTCTTTAAACTGAGTAAAGAGAACATGTGGCTCTGTAACACTTCACTAAATAATCTTTATTCTCACTGTGGTTTTATCTGTTTTATCCAGGACACAACAGGTGAATCCATCCAGAGACCATTAACTCTCCACTAACGACCAATTTCTACCAGAATCAATGCTTTACTGTCCCTTTAACCATCTGCTATCAGCTTTTTAATTAACCCTCGTACAAGCTGGCAGAGATAGAAATGTTCACTGCAGGAAGGAGACTTAAGGAGGGATGACCAGGAGGAGAAATATGACTCTAATAACAAAGTTCTGCTAAATATCTTTACACAGAGACCAGCCAGGAAATAAACAGAGACACATTTCTACATAAATATTCCTTATTTTGACCCAAAATAACAGAGAAATTAGAAAATCAACAGCTTAGTTTCCTGCTCTATAGATGAGAAAACTGTGACAGATGTAACTGTCAAATAAAACATGGAGATCCATTTTAAGCTGATTGGAAACTCAGATGGTAACCTGTAATGTAAAAAAGTATATCTTATTATCTTTTGTGATATATTAAAAGTTATAAAAATGAGTGGAAGATAAATATGAAATGAAAAGATGAAATTATTTTTGTGTCTGGAAATAGTAAAATAACTATAAACCATATAGTCAGTCACCTGTTCAGCGTGTTTACACTCATCAATTCTGGCTTCAAATGAGCCATCATACTATCTTTTTAAGTTAGATCAAACAGAAAACCAGAGAAAGCTTTCATTTACCTTTTTTTTTTACCCTCACACACCTCTCTGAATTCTCCCAAACAGCAGCTGTTTGTCTCTGTCATGTACAAAGTGGAGTAGTTTTCAAAGTGGAGTAATATTCAATTTCCAGATCTCATTATCCTGGAGCACTCGTGAACCTGCTGGTGGATGAGAGCGGTTGTGTTCTTACTTCTGTGACACTCGAGTCAGAAGAGGCAGCAGATGAGATGAAATCAGAGGAGAGAGGAGTTTGGAGGGTTTCTGAGTGAATGTGGTTCAGTTTGAAGAAGGTGACATTTGGGCCTCTCCTCAAAATGACTCTACAGAGGAGAGAGGAGCTTTGTTGTGACTGGAGAGGACAGGTCAAAGGTCAAAGGTCATCAGAGCTTCAAGGAGGCTAAAGGGAGGAGATAGGAAAAGACTTTTCACTGCAGGGAGTCTGGGAGTGGACATATCTTTTATTTTTCCTGTCATCATCTAATCATTTCTCTACACTTCATATTGTTATCACCTAAATGTGTTTTCAGTCGTCTTGGTGATTTTCTTCTCGTCTTTTGTCATTTCTCCAAGTCAGTTTGTTGAATCCTCAGCCACGACTCCTCCTGTTCTCTGTTTCTGTTTCATCATTTCTCTCTTTTCCACGTCTTTCCTCGAATTAAAGTGTTTTTTCCTCCTTTAACAGGGGTTTGAATGCTGTTTAATGTGGAGGGTGTTCCTGCTTTTCAGTAATTTGGCTCATTTAAACACATTTCTGTCTCTTAATGACCGATGGGTTCATGAGGTTTAGGGGGATCTCTGCAGCTGTCGGCTGTAAATGAACTGAACGTTTGCAGTTTAATCATTCAGGCTGAACAGACCAATCAGAGGACGTCTTATTAAAGTGTTTCTCTTCACCTCTGAGAGACTTTAAAGGTGTTTTTAAGTGTCTGATAGCTGCATTGAAACTATTTCTGGTTAGACTCTGTTTTTAGGCAGAAAAAGAGCCTCGAAGCCCTCAGGTTAACGCGGTGTAAATTTTAAAAAATCCCCTGTCGGACCTTTATTTAGATTTATGCTCAGGTTCAGACTCTGTGAATGTGTGGTTGAAGGTCGACAGCCTGCTTCAGTCTGACAGAGAAGAGAACAGACGACACGTGGAGCAGGTGTGTCATCTCTGCCTGTACCTGGCTGTGAGCTCCTGTTGTGATTGTGCTCTGTGTTTTCACTGACTCTGACAGGATGAAGATGTTTTGGTAGCATGAGATGTCAGCTGTGACTCATTGGATTTTCCCTGTTACTCTGTGGGCGTCTGAACGTGTTCCTGTGAGCAGCGTTCGTGTTGGTGCATTAGAGATGAATGAATACTCACATGAAAACAGGAATCTGAAAATAAATCAACCTGACGCAGCAGAGATGCTCCTGATATGTTAGATAAACAAGTAAAACCTGTCAATATTGTGCAATTTTGTCTGTTTTTTGTTCTAAACCTGCTCCTTAAGATCAAAGTCTTCCTGCTGGTTTCTTGCCTTGTTCATAAAAAAGATAGTTTTCCTCAGACTCTTCACGAGAGATTTCATGTGCTGCAGGTTTATGCTCATGATCATCGTTCTTAATTGTGACTATTTGGATTTCAAATATTTTATATTAAAAAATCATCTCATAATATCTCTAAGAGGTTAAAAGCCATTTTATATTTCAGCTTGAATTTTATAATATCCTTCAGAGGACAGTCAAAGCTTGTGTTAAGGGTCTCAGGTCTTTTTTACTAAACAAGATTCAGAGATAAAAAAAAACAGCAGGTAATAAAGACTTAACTTAAGAATGAAAAGGTTCAAACAGCCTTTTGTTCAGCAAAGTACCAGGGAGTTATTATTTTGTATTCTTGACAAAACCTTCAAACAGGTGTGAACAGAGACACCAACTCATACACTTTCTCTCTCACTTTCCATCGAACATTCAGACTGACCTCACTCTCTCCCTCTGGTTTCTGTCTCTGTGACAGAGCAGATGAACATGTTTGAAGCTGATAAAGAAGCTTGTCTCAACGCCTCCTCTGAAAGGACTCGATGGAGACTGATCACACCACTTAACTAAACACACACACACACACACACACACACACACACACAAACTCTGGGCATCTCTTAGATTAATAGTCTTGTTCTGGAGAGCTCTTTGGAAGAAGGAGTTTCTGTTAGAAATCTGCTGAACACAAAAATTTGAAACATATTTTGAATTGTCTTTATCTGCCGACTCTAGATTGAACACTTTGGTCAGATGTGATGAAACAACGACAGAGTTCAGGGATTCAGAGTGAAACTAAAACCTGGAGCTAGAAGATCACAAACTCCTCAGACTGTATCACTTAGTTGATGTGACCTCTGCAGTCCTGAAACTTGTTGAGAATTCAGGATCATAAGCAGCAGATTAAAGTGAACAAAGGCACAGATGCTCCTGTGTTTCTTCTAGTGCTGCTGGAGTGAGATTTAATCACTTTTCCTCAAATTGGATGAGCTGCTGCAGATGGAGGAGACATACCTGAGCTCACGCTTTGGCAAAGTAACGAGGATTAAATCCACAAAAGCAGGCAAAACCTCAAGCTTTACAATAAATGGAGTGTGTGTGTGTGTGTGTGTGTGTGTGTGTGTGTGTGTCAGTCCACCCTGAATCAGACAAAGTAAAGACACTGACTTATTAGTGTCAGGGTCATTGTTACTGTACATGAAGGAAACAGATATGATCAGGTACCAGGTGAAGGTGTTGACATCAGATCTTATCAGACTGAACCAGAACTACAAACCATCATATAGTGGAGCTGTAAGGTTATAATTATATATAGGTTATAGTTTTTTAGAAGTCAGTAAATACAACCTGGACAGGTTCAAGCTGCTGCTCTGTGCTGGGATCTGAAAACTGCTGGTTTATGATCATGGATAAGAAAGAATAATAAAAAAAAAACAATAAAGGAGCAGAGACACTAAAATGGATCTGGTGGAAGTTCAACCCACAAGACCTTTTTTTGGTGTGATGTAATGAATGTAGTACAGTTTTCCTGATATTTGATCTTCATATATCACTGGGCTCTATGAATTGGTTGGATACATAAAATCTCAGTGTGTCTGTGAGTTTTCAGCCACCCAGGTCAGAGTAATGTTTGCTTTAATCCAAAAGTGAACTGAACTCATTCCAAGTCTTTTAAAGCTTTGTAGCAGCAGGAGTTTTTGATAATGGAAGGCATTTGGCCGTTACTCACCCATTTCTGGAAACTGCTGTTATAGAGCACAACACACATCACTGTTTCACACTTTTAGAGAAGTGAGAAAAACAGACAGATGACCTGAACCTCACCCCAAACTGTGAAACCTCTGAGAGACTTTCAGTCCTCGTCCAGAACCAGGAGACACCAGAGACCAGACACCAGGCTGCAGCACCTCAGAGCTGACAGAACAAAGTCACAGTCTTCTCACTGTCTGTGTGTACATGTGTGTGTGTGTGTGTGTGTGTGTGTGTGTGTGTGTGTGTGTGTGTGTGTGGGCTTTGTCCTAGAGTGTGTTTGTGTGTGTGTCAACACCACACACAGGTTTTGAAGTTTCTCTGTTGTGATTTCCAAACTTCCAGAGCTTTTCCCCAGACATCAGTGATTCAAAGAGAAACTCTCAGAAACCTCTTTGAGGGGAACCAGAGTCTTTAGAGGAGTCTTCAGGGAACAACTGTGAACTGTGTGTGTGTTGCTGTGTGATAAAGACACACTCCAACACACACACAGGGAAATAAAAAGAGACGACTCCCTCGACAGAAAACAATTTTCTGAGTGGCACAGTTCGCAGAGCGGCGATGATGCTTTCATTTTATAGGGAAACCTGTTGAGAGCAGATCCACTGCTGGTCGACAGAAACTTTAAAAACATGAGCGTGTTTATCAGGACGCCCTCAGAAGAAAGAGGAGGACGCTTTCTNCAGAGAAACTTCAAAACCTGTGTGTGGTGTTGACACACACACAAACACACTCTAGGACAAAGCCCACACACACACACACACACACACACACACACACACACACACACACACACACACACACACACACACACACACACGCATCTTTCACACACAATTAGTCCCCCACAGATCAGATTTTATTTTGGTTAACAATAGCTTCTGTTTTTTCTTTGAAACCAAGAACATTTACTTTGAGTTTCCTTGATTTCCCTGTTACAGTCTGTGTTGGCAGAGTGTGACAGGTTTGTCTTATGGTAATGTCTTGTTTCTTTTCATTGGTTTTAATCTGGGATATTTTTTTGGCCTTTCTTGTGTTGTTGTTTTTTGATATCAATACCCTACATTGTCATTCATAAACCTCGTGTCCCTGTTTGTTGTTGTGTTTGTTGTGTTTCCTGTTTCTCTGTGGTTCTTGCCCCACAGTTTTGGTGTCATTTTCTCTTCCTATCTTTCTTTTCCCACCTCTTTGATTGTCCTGCCTTGATTACTTTCACCTGTGTCTCTTAGTCACACTTGTTTCTTGATTAGAGTCAGAGTGTTTAGTGTCAGTTTGTCTTCTTTCTTTGTCAGATCATAATTAACCTTTGCCTGTTTCCTTCTGCTTTACTCTGTGAAATTTTCTCCCACTGACTGTATTTTAACCACAAAGAGAAAGATTTGGATCTTGGCTACAAGTCGGTGAATGTGAGAAAACAGCAGAATGATTGGCTGCTGAGTTTTGACACAAGTCACTTTGGGGCTCAGCAGAAGTAATTTTCTATTTTAAAAGAATTCTCTAAACCTTCATGTTGTTCTGCTGTTTGTTCAGACACCAACTTTTTCTGATATATTATCCTAAATTTTCACGTCTGTAGATCAAGTTCAACAAACATAACATAATAAAACATATAAAACAAACCACATCAAAATCAGATTGTATTTAACTTGACTCCCAAAAACAAATAGACATAATGAGCTGAGCCAAGCAAGGAGTCAACAGGTCTATTGTTTTACAGCGTGACATGAATGGAGAGTGATGAGTTCATGGTGCAGACCTTCAGGAACTACATGCTCCTGTGTTTACAGCTGTCCGTCAATGATATGGCCTGCTGAACTGCACACACAGCAAGTGTGAGTTGATGAAAGCAGTCAACATGCAACAGAGCAGAGCAGGACTGCAGAAGCATCTGATGTATTTCAACCATAAAAACCCAAATTACATGGATCTATGTGGACTGGATCTAAGTATTCAAGCTGTCTCATGCAATTATATCCAGTAACTTCTTGTCTTAGATTTGCCCCTTACTTTATCAACACATTTTCAAGTCCTGGTAACACATGATATCAGCCACAACATGAGATCGATGATACTTTCATAACACAAAATATCATCTATGATTTATATAATTTATGAATAAATAAAGAGAAAAAATGAAATTGTTTTAAAAGCAAACCAAATGTGAATGAGTCTCTGAACTGAAAAAAAAAATGTTCAATGAAAAAATTTCAAGGAATGTCAAACATTTTGTAATTTCCCAATCATCCATGAGATGAAATAATCTAAAATAAAACACGAGGGTTAGCTGTTCTTACCTCTGCATGCTGTGTGAGCATGTGTGTGTGTGTTTCAGAGAGAAAAGAGTGTGTGTTTGCAAACCTCTCCTGAGACTCTCCTGGCTTTATTAGAGCGAGTGATTTCACCATAAAAATCACGTAATTAAAGCCAAAAACACACACAAAGGGACTGAGGGGAATCAGAGTGTGTGTGTGTGTGGAAAAACATTGATGGAGATAGAAACAGAGAAAGAGTGTGTGTTTTTGTGTGTGTGTCTCCTGTGGGTTAGTTATGGCTGCATTCCAGTGGCAGGCTCTTTCATTTAGTCCTCAGGGCCCACACAAACACATGCAGACACACACACACACACGCTTACACACTCTCTGTTTCCAGACCAGTAGGACAATAGGATCAGAGCTTCCAGCTCCATCAAACACTCGGTTTTCTCAGGAAACAGGAGGACTGACGTGTTGTTGATTGAAAGTTTCAGTCTGTGTTGTTTGCTTTTCTTTACTCACATTCATCCTTAGACCAGCACACACACACTCTCACACACTCATACACCACAGACTTCATGTGATGTTTCCTTCTCCACAGCCTCTTCATTACAGCCAAAGTGAATCTTTTCCTCCTTTCTTTTCAGAAAGTGTCCTCTAATTCACATCCCTGCTCTTGTCCCTTCTCAGGTTTCCAGATTCAATTTGCTCTGACTTTGAGGGTTCAAGGTGAAAATTATTGGACTGCCCCCCCCCAAAAAAAGGCTGGATGTGTTAACACATTATCTCCACACGCACACGGCCAAAATGGCAGCCAGTAAAAGCCTTTCCCGCTGAAGGTGAATTAACTGAATAGTGCAGCGCTGACAGCAGCCTGTGACAGAGGCTTTTAGTGGGTATTTATAAAAGCTGTCAAACACCCAGGAGAGGAGCAAAGGAGAGGACCAGGAGAGAGGAGAGAGGCTGCAGAGGTGAAAAGGAAGAAAAGGAGGTAAAGAAAGACCAGGGCAGGAAGGTGAGGGGGATGAGCAAAGAATATATCAGGGTATGAAAGAGTAAAAGAAAGGATGGAAAATCCATTGTAGAGAAGAGCTGGGAGAAGAAATAATGAAACTAGAGAACAAGATGAAGAAGGACATGAAATGCAGATGAAAAGGGGGGATGCTAAAAGTTTCTGAGGTTGATAAAAGCAGTGGAGGGTGTTGAGGAAAGACTTCAGAGGGGAGAGTTGATCAGAGATACTGGTGACCAGAGGAAGCAGACTCAGACACGGGGACACAGAGTGACCTGGAAGGACCTGAACACAACTTAATCCAGTGTTAATCCAGAAGTCTACACCTTGTGCTCCTCTGTCTCTCCTCTGTGGCCTTTTTGCTCTAAAGCACAAAGCTAATCCTGCTCCTCACAGCCAGGACATTAGATACAGTACAGCAACTTAATGTCCTTATAGGTCCAACCCAGACTCAGAGCACTTTCGCAAACACTGACAGAGTTATAAAACAATGATTTCACTGCACAGACAAGAAAAAACTCTTTTCTTGTGCCATTCAGAGCTGATTTCACTGAAAGTTTATCTATCTTTTATTTTTTTGACATACTCTGCATCTAAAGACCAATGGACCGTTTTGTTACACAGACGTCATGATTCAAGTTACTGAGTCATCATCGGTGTTAGTTTAACTGTATGTTGTTGATAATATTTAAAAAGATCTTGAACATTCTCAAAAGTTTTCAGTTTTAATACAAAGATCCTTTGGGCCTGACACACTTTTGGCCATGGTACAAAATCATCTGTTAGGACAAAATGTCCTGATGCAAACAACCATCCACTGCCTTTATTAAAAACCTACTATCAAGAGGAAACTTAAAATGAAGAGTGTGTTTTTAACTGAGGTCCCAGCAGCACATTTTCAGCTCTAATGAGTGAATACAAATGTTTTCATGCAGTAGTTTGTTCCATAATGCAGGACTTAAAGGGCTCTGGTTTATAATTACACTTAATGCCCCTCAAATTATTGAATAAGAGAAGCTGCTCTCTGTTTCTTTGCATCTTAGAGCCTTTAACTCTTCAGACTTTTGTCACATCTCTACAGCAGCATCATCAGTTTCATCATTGTTTGTAGAGATGGAGGTTTAACAAGCTGTAAAGGTCTGATTGTTGTTCTGGTTCATCACAGGAGGAGCTGTGACAAGTTTTCTGCTGTTTGACCTTAAACTTCACCACAGCAACAAAAACAGTGAGGTGTGTCTTCTGCTTCCTCTAGTTACCCTTTTTCAGTCAATAACCACAGCTCCTAAGGTGACCCTCCCTCCTCACTTCCTTTTTTCCATCCTCCCCCTTTCCATCACACACTCCCCCCATCATCTGTCATTCAGAAAACTCTGTTTGACAGAGAAAGAGAGAGATCTGCCTGTGTAGGTGTGTGAGTACAAATGTGCTCATGTTTTGCATGAATAAGAAGATGAAATCACTTAAGAGACGACTGGAGGAGAAAAAATAAAACCTGAAGACGATGGACAAGAGGAAGAGGAGAAAACAAAGTGGGACGATTAGGAAATGATTTCTGAAATGACTGGGTACAGGTTGACGTTTTGTCAGGTGCTGCAGTTATTCTGTCAGAAAATGTTCGCTCAAAGGCCTGAACTTAAAAAGTCAACCTTAAAAAAGTTTATAAGAGAGAAGCCTGACATGTTTGTGCATTAAGAACAGGTGGATGTGGTTTTACAAAGACAAATACACAAACTTGTATTCTTTGATTTTTTTTATTACTTCCTCAAGCAACCCCACCTGTGTCCATGAATGCACCTATTGAAGATGAGACTGATGATGGTTCTGTGGGAAGCTTTATGATAATTGTGTGTGGTTAATTAAATTTGATTCAAAGGCCCAGCATGCTCTAAGAACGAGAGGTTAAGGATCAAAACTAATGAGCTGTTAAGCTTCAAATGATGAGTTCAACTGAGGGCATGGACTCAGCACATTGACCAAGCATGTTTCAAATTGATAAAGTTATCATCAGGTGAATTTACCTGAATGATAAAGTCATCTTTAGTTGGATTAACCTGCTGAAGGCCGTATTTAAAGTCAGACCCTGATGAGTGAAGTTTTCCTCCCCTGAACTCTCTCTGCTGTTTTTTTATTCTGTCAGTGTGTCCTGTACCCAGCTGGATTATTCAGGTGCTTCATCAGCACGGCCTCGACCACGGTGAGGTCAGCCAAGGTTGTCAGGAGACTCCCTGGTTACAGTCTGCTCTGAACAGTCCTGGATCTATACACACACACACACACACACACACGCACACAGTTTTATGTCTCTTCAGTATTCATGTGACACAGCATCAGGCTTTTCTCCTCCTATATTTCATGAACTTTTCAACGGCCTCTCTCTCTCTCCCTCTGTGTGTGTGTGCTAATACTAATAAAAAAAGGGATAATTTTTTCCTAACTGTAGAAGAAGATATTCATAGGGTTCAGTTTGTAAAATGTCGGTCTTAAAAGAGCTGGTTTCTGTCCGACCCCCTGAGGAGTTCAGAGTTCTGCTGCAGAGAGTTTAAGTTTAGTTTTCTCTGCTTTACTGCTCCCAGGTAAGATGTAACACCTGTATGGGATGAGCAGGGTCAGGTACAAGCTGTGGATTATAAACTCTCCTACAACTCAGTTCAACTGTTCAACTGGGAGTTCAGCTGAGGAGGAATTTTCCCTGAATGAGGATGGTTTTGGAAGAGGCGAATAGAAGAGCAGTGATTTAAGGACGACTACAGGGAAGAGGAGTTTTTCTTTTTCTCCTCACCTTAAAATACATCACTCACAAGCAGGTTTGATTTTTTTTTTTTTTTACAATCTTAGAGTTAAGTTTGAAACAAGTTCAAAAAGGGGGAGAAAGTTAAAAAAAATTCTCGGTTTCATCTTGTGTTGGAAATGTATGTATCTTGGTGATTTTGCCAACAACAGTCTTCTAAATGACACTGAGCCACCTGCAGGACGACAGCCTGTGTGAGCCTCACCGCCTCCTTTGGCTCAAACAGGTGAGTTTACTGCCAGAAAATGACCAAACAGGTGCAGAGTGAGGAGGATAATGACTTCTTAAATACATTTACACATGAAGCACTGAATGAAACATGAGCTCAGCAGGTTAAAGAGTCAGTGACGTATTAAAGGTGCTAACAGTGAGAGAGGTGGATGAATGTGTCCTAAAACTGGTGAGATTATAGTCCGCTAATCTCTCTTCAAGTTCTGCAGACTAAACACCTGAAAGAGGCTCTTTGTGCAGCATTAATCAGACTGAGTAAACCTAAACCCACCTAATGAAAGATTTATAACCAAGATATCAACTTTAGAAAATCACCAAAGTGGGGACAAAAGTTTTTCTTCCATGAGATAAAAGGACAGAGCTGAATCCTGATCATTAACTTCCTGTTTTCCTCTCTGACACGACAGAGCTCTGCTGCCTCATAGATAAAGCTGTTGCTCACCAGGAGGCCTCAGTCTGCGCCGTAATAAGAACGGAAACAAAGAAAGAGGCCACTTTCCTGCTTGTTTCCTACCCAACCAATGTCCTCTTTCCATCCAAATAAAGGCACAAAAAAATCCCCCGCAAAAAGTCCCTTAAAGCTCCTCTACTATCACCCACAGAACACCAAAGGCACGTCAGCGTTTTTACTGACTCAAAGTATCGTCCACAACCACAGTTGTCAGTGATAAATTATATTAAATAAAAAAGTGAATCTGTTTGACTCTGATGAAAGACACTCTCTTTTCCTTCAAAACACACCAGTTAAAAGTCTTACATTCAGAGTTTAAATGTCTCCATTTATCACAGCAGGTGGCTCCACTCATTTAGGATTGATTGGACGCTGGTATAACCTGCATTCAGGTTGAGCACCCAATCAGGTTAGCTTGTGGTTGACCTGGGTTAGAGTCCAAAAAATATTTTCCTTAAAACTTGGAAAAGTTAATGAATCCACCAACTCTGTTCATTGCTGATTTGAGTGACATTTAGGAAGCTTCAGAAGTGTTACTGTGTTGATTTGTTTTATTTCTAAAGAAAAGCAGACGCTAACTTTTTAATGTTGACAAAGTTCTGAGCTCATTAGAAAATGAATTTACATTTTATTAAACTTTTTAAAAGAAAAAGTTCAAACTCAAGTCAAGCAGAACTCAATGAGACTTTTTTTTTTCCTTAAATCACATACTCAAACATATTATTTTGCTTTTATTCAGACCTAAATGAAAAATAATTCATTCAATTAAGTTGATTTCGATCAAGCTCATCAGAAAGAATAACAACAAAATCATCCTGTCTTAGTGAGATGATGTCTCCTAAAGCAAGCCCCGGGCAAAACTTTTTATAAAACAGTCTTTATTTCATGCTTTGAGATTTCTCCTTCTGAGAGTTTCAGTGAAACAAAAACAAACAAACAAACAAAAAGACAGAAAAAGAGAAAAATGAATAAATGAATAAAAGAATAAAAAATAAAGTAAGCTGTTGCAGTCTGAAAAAAGAGGATTAATATAATTATGACCCATAGACACACAACTAAGACTGGAGCTATTTTAACAGTGACTGCTCTTCATCATCTCTACTATACACTCTCCCCTCCACAAACACACTCTTCTCCATAGACTCTGTGGTTTCCAAACTGAGAGCAAAGACGTGATAAAACAGCATGAAAACAGAGAAACAGCTGAGAACAGAGACGACACCTCTCAGCAGGGCGGCTCTGATGACTGTCTTTCTGCCTGGTTACAACCTTTACTGGATAAAAATAAAAAAACAAACATGTTTTTAACGAAAAATAGAAACTACAGTGCAGTGAAGAAGCCTCTCTGGATCATTTGTGCTGCTGTGGACAGATAGACTCATGAAAAATGTCTTAACATGATCATAGTCATGAATTTGAGCCGAGCAGGAAGAGATCCAGCTCTAAACCAATCAGTGAGAGCGTCTCATCACTTTTCCTGCTGCTGTTTTTCCGCAGTATGAGCCTGAGTCTGTGCTTCTGTTCGGGGCAGAACTTCCTCCCAGAGCCAGCTGCTTCCTCCATCCAGACGAGTTCAGCTCTGAACTTTGCTTCAGAGAAGTTTGTGAAAAGAGCAGCCTGTCACCTCCATCTGGAGCAGAGAGGAAGTCACTCCTCTTCATCATCCACCTTCAATTAAACCTTTCACAAACTATTCCCAGCCCCGTTACGCTGAAGGCTGAAGGGCTCTTGTTGAGGAACGAGAGCTGGAGACTGAGAGCAGCTTTTCATTAAGCTCTACAGAGATGGAGAGGAGGAGGAGGAGGAGGCTGTGAAGAGATCTCTACATTTATCTGATCACCAAAAACATACAGTGAAGGAACGTGTGTGTGTGTGTGCGTGTGTGTGTGTGTGTGTGTGGTGTTGGGGTTTGCTACTGAAGGCTCTGACTGACAAGCCACAGACTGTGATCCACTATTTTAATTCAAAGATAGGAAACGACACATCTCATCTAAACTGTTTTTAATCCTCTGAAAAAAACCACAAACTAAAAGCAGCTGGACCATGAGGGATGAATTTGTAAATAAAGAAAATACTTATTCTGTGCACTTTACAAAGTGAGAAATGTTAATATGACAGAGCTCTTGAAAAGGTTTCCTCAGAATTAAAGTCAGGTTCATACAGAGACAACGAGAAAGCAAACAGAGATGATAAAAGCTTTTTGAACCTTCGAGGTCAAAGGAAAGTGTCTTTTCACTGGAACATGTTATGAAACTTGCAAATCTTAAACCGGAAAAAAAAAAATCCAGTTCTCTGCCTCTTTATCATTTTCTCTGAGCTCAAACAGCAGCGATCACGGGTGGAAGCGTCCAAAACCATGTTTGTCTCTGATTCTCAGTGTCCTGACAAAAGCTGACAAAAAGCTGCGTTAGAGGATAAATACAGAAAACAAGCAGCTCAAGAGAGAAATGAGTGAAACAGAAAAAAATAAAAGGACTCTCAGTCTCCTCTCTAGAACATTTCACCTCTTTTTTCTGTTTCCTTGGTAACTCCACAGAGGAGATGTGAGTCTTAAGAAAGTCACATGACCTCCTGACTTCACGTTTGTTCTCTAATCCATCACAAAACTCTCCTCAGTTTTTATTCAGCCGACTGAGTTCTGTAAGTTATATCACGTGGACATGAGATTCAAAGACAGATTTCTCCACAGTTAAAGTGTTTTTCCTCCTCACCTTATCAAAGCAGGAGCTCAGAGTGGTTTACAGACAAATCAATCTCTTTAAATCAGTGATAAACCTTTCTTTAGGTTCATTCACGAACACTGACCTTTAATAATGTCTGCCTCACTCTCTAATGGAGCTTTCTGTGTGAGCTGATCGACTTCATCAGCTGCTGCCTCAGATAAAAACGTGATGTTACAGTTTGAGCAGCAGCTCGTATGTGAGAACGTGTTTCTCAGCTGTTCAGGTGGATTTTTCTCCTCGCCCTGTGCTGCAGGTCGACCTCTCTTTAACAGGTTATCTCAGAAAGATGTGATCGTCTCTAATGTTTCAGAGACTTTCCTCCTCAGGAAATGTCTGAAACAAATCCTCATCACGCTCCAACCATCACATGAAGTCAATAAAAGCTTCTTCTCTGCAGAAAAATGACACTGAGCTCACATGAAACTGTGATCTGTCTTTTACTCTGTCCAGACTCATGGGACCTGGATCAATATCTTCTCTCTGCTAAATCTGCATCCGACTCTCTGATGGATGAATGAAGAAGTTTTTATCATCAAAAAGAAGCTTTTCAGTCTGGTTTTAAACAGCATCCGTCAGCAGTTCATGATCTCTGATGGAGATCAAAAACAGTAGTTCTCTGCTTCACAGCAGATTGTTCACACATTTCTCAAAGACAAATTTACTCCCAAAATATTAAGCAGTTAATTTGTCTGTTGATACATAAAAAATGTGTTTCTTTAACCCAAATCCTGAACACTCAAAAAGATTTTATACTCTGAGTGTTGACGAACATTCAGCATGACTTAATTAATTAATTAATTAATTATTTTTTTTAAAACTAGCTCCCCAAACTCACTTTCCCCTGGAGACTGGTTCTCCTCACTTATTCTATTTCTCAGTTGCCTTTTTTCTAGATAATTGTGAATACATGATGTCTACTGATAGAGGGCTGACAGTGTTATCTTTCCCTGACTCTCTCTCTCTCTCTCTCAGTCTGATTTTTATTGACTTCACTCCTCTCTCTCCAACCTTCCTGTCCCTCCTTTATCAATGATGTGTAATGGGAGGAAACAGGAGTTTGTGCTGGAGTGTTTGAGCTGTGTTTGTTAAAGAAATGTGACTGATATTGAGTTCTGATTTATAGAAACATCCTTACAGACAGTTTTTTTTTGTTTGTTTTTTAAAAAAAAAAGGATGTTTAAGATTTTTTTTTTCCTGTGAGAAACATGCAGCACTCAGACTTAATACTCAGAGAATCCTAAACCATGTGAACACACAAAGTCTGAAGCTGAACTTCTGTGGTTTTCCTTTTTGCTTTCTCAGACTGCTTTGATGTGTTGATAAGTTTTAAATCTGAGTTAATTTGCACTGGTCAGGATCTGTGGTCATGTTTGCATGACTCAAACATTGAATTAAAACTGAGATAATAAATGAAAATATCGACCTGTTTGTATCGACTGATCTTTGCCTCGGCTTGAGTTTTATTCCTCACATTAAGCAGAGAAGCTGCTTCAGACGACAGAGGGAATGAAAATAACTGCATGAATGTCAACATGCTGCATTTATTAGAGCATCAGAAACTCTCAGTGCCTGTTAAAGAGGCTGATCAGCGTTCAGCGCGGCAGCACAGTGTGACATCCAGACCACTGACACATGAGGAGGAAGAAGGGATGATCTCAAACTGATTAAACAGAGAGAAAACCAACATCCACTTCACACGGGAAACGTGACGACTGTGTGACACAGCTTCATTTACATTTCAGCTTCCATGTTTAGATTTTTGACTCAAACCAGAGGAGAGAGAGCAGCGCGACTCTTTTCTGTCTCTTATTCATCTCAGCAGCAAAAATCCAGATGAGGAAAACTGTTTGGATTTTGTGTAGGATCCATGCAATAGGCAGAAGAAGAATAAGTTTCAGGCTGTATTGGCTTTGTACCAGATGACTGATGTAATAAAAAAATATTGAAAAATGGTGACACCTTTAGTGCACATTTCAAAGCAAAACGAGGTCTGTACTGTATTTATTTTTAACTTTTGTTTTGTTTTGTTTGCTCAGAGGCCTGAACCACAAAGCTGGATTTTCTCTTATCAAGGTAACTTCAGGGTTAACTCTGGATTTTCCATCCTACGATGCTGGTTCACTTCTCTCCAGGATAAATCCCCATGGTTACTCATGCTAACCTGCTCCAGAGCAGGTTTTGTTAAAGATAAGAGATCAATGAGTACATAAACATCACCTCCTGACCAATCAGCTCTTTTGGAAAATGGTCCGCTCGTTCTGAGAGGATCCTGTGGACGTTGGTGCACAAGACCAAGAGAGGAACAGGAATAGATACAACTTTTTTATCCGATGGCCTGAGCTACATCTGTCAAATGATGCAGCCACATGTTGCAAATGTAACTCATCACAGTCGGGAGAATCTGAAATAATGAGGTTAATAATAATGGTCACGAACGGCTTGACTGCAGACACATGAATTTATGGAACATATAGATACTCGTCAATTGGCAGGATCAGCAATTGTTTTTAAGCTTTTGGCCCTGGATGAGTTGTTTGACTTCTTGGCATTGTTAAAGAAGACATGGTGGGATTTCTGGAGTTTTATTTTCTTCTAATTGAGCTCGGTTTAAAATTGTCACCAGACCACAGCGCTGAGCCTCCAGCGACCTCAGCAGTGTTCCTGTTTTCTCTTCAGAGGAGCATTTTAAAATAGATGTGATGTAAATGAAAATATAAAAACCTCTGTGAGGGACTGAAGCACAAAGAGCAGGAGGGAGAGGAACAGGAAAAGGAGCCTCTGTCTGACGATGGGAGGATACACGTCTGAACACAGCTCAGAGAGAGAAGGAAGAGACTTAGATTCTGTGTGAAACTGAATGATTCAAGGACTAAAGGATTTAAAATACACCTGAACTGATACAAGGAAGACAGTAAAATATGTTTAAGAAGACAGAGTAAGAGTCAGGAGGTTTACAGAGAGATGAGCAGGTCTCAACTGTCCCTGAAAACCTGTTCTGTAAATTTCTGACTCCCCTAAAATAAAACTGTGCCACAGACATGAGGCTGGAAATGGATAAATAATTGTGACTCTCATAAATTAAAGATGACAGAGAACAAAGGCTTCATACTGCCAGGAGAGTTTTTGGAACAAGACTCCAAAGAGCCAAAGATGAATGAAATAAAGTTAAATTATGTTATTATTGCTAATTTCCTTCTTTGGTTCAACTCCAGCTCTTTCAAAGCCACAAAGATACATAGGAGCTGTATAAAGATTACCACAACATGAAACAAAATTTTGTTGGACTTTTTTTCTTTTTAGTTTTTTTTTGGTGTATTAACAAACTCTTTTATTTTTATGCTGCTTCCTGAGTCCTGCCCCATAACTTCCCGAAAGAAATATTAATGTTTTCAGGAAAAACTTCATTTAAAAGGTTTTCATTGACATTAAATGATGGTTGTGTATAAAACAATACCTGGAACAGTTAAAACAGCTTTTAAATTTCCCCTGAATAAGTTTCCTCTTTAGCAGCCATCCATCACAGTTTTGGACAGTAGAAATCAAACAGGGTTAAATCTTTCTCCAGCTGTCCTGACCTTCCTTCTTATTAAAAAGTGACCTGATGGATGAACCTTCATCCCAAAAGCAGCTCTAATAAGAAGCTGACACGTGGCGCTCTCAGGTCAGAAGGCCAGGACCAGAGGTGGAGTGAGGTTAAAGAGTAAACAGCATCAGTACGCAGGTTCACTCTGCTTCAGCCGCCGTCTGCTCAGAGTTTTTATTATAAACTGATGTTTAACTTTCCTTCTCTTTCCTTTCTCATTTCTTCTTCTCCTCCCTGACCCCTCTAACACCTCCATTTTCTCTCTCCTCTCCTCTCTGTTTGACAGTCAGCGAGGTGAGCAGAGTAATTTTCAGAGGCCGTTCTTTCGTCCCTGAAGAGGCTCTGAATTGTACAATTTGCATCTGTTGCAGAACAAAAGAACGTCGGCTGAGAAGAATATCAAACTTTCATTGAAAAGGAGAAGAGAAGAAGAAGATGGGCGAGTGTGTTGTGGGAGAAAGTGAAGTGTGTTGACAGAGACGCAAACATGTTTTCATTCAGTTGAATAGAAAACTGTTTTTCTCCTGATTTAATAAACACGGTTTAAAAGACGAGTTTGAATTTCATCGCTGCCTCTTTGCCTCCTGTGAATAAAAGGACGATGGTCCCGAGGGGGGGCATAAATCCTCATAATAAATCCTCATAATTTACCCCCCGACCCTTTACCTCTTAAACTTTTCAAACTTTTACTTACACAGTTTACTGAATCCCAACAACTTTTTGTTTGTTCTAAACTTTAGGGGGTGAAGGAGCTGATGTAAAGTTTCTCTGCTGCAGAGTTTCAGGTCTGAGTCTTTGTGAGCTGCATTAGAGTGTTGTACATGCAACACACAGATGGACAGGAAGATAGCTGACTAAAACTTTAATAATGTTCAGTATTGTCACTAAACTTTATTTAATTTGTGACATACACATGCAGTGGGTGAGACTTTAGGCCATTCCAAACAGCTTCATGGGAAGTTTCATGAAGACAAAACGAGCGGGGCGAGATTTCCTCAACCTGTACCGATTAGTGAATCTCCTGAAAAGAGAATGAAAAACTCTTTCAGAAAAGACCAGCTGATGCTCACAGCCCTCTGGCTGTAATCAGTCTTTCCATCACTTGGCCTCTGCTTGCATCATCAGTTTTATAAAATCTGAGGCGATGAACAGACGCTTTCCAGGGTTTGACAAGTGATCTGAAGAGTAAAATGTTGCAACACGAGCATGTCATACATCAAATACTCAAAGCTGATACTGTTTAAGTTCAGGAGAAGCTCTTTCTTTCTGTCTTTCTCTGAAGTGTGCAGCTGAAAGAAGAAGTCCCTCACAGAGGCTGACATGATGTACAGAACTGAGCTGATCAAATCAGTCAGACATTTGTTTTACTGTTCAGTGATGGACACAGTGTTCCTGTGTATCTTAGTGTTCCTACTGAGAGGACAAAGATGAGAGTTGTGTTGAAAAGAATTACTATTGTTAGATGTAGATGACCACCATTATTATACTAACAGGAGTGATGAGCGGGGGAGCGTTCCAAGGTCAAATCTGGGAGCTGGATATGTTTCTAACTGTTGTTCCTGTAAAAGTGTCGCCCATGGTTCATGGCTTGTATCACAATACAGTTTTTGCCTCTGTGCTCCAGATCTGAAAGTTACACAAAACAAACACACTCACAGCTTAATGAATCCCCATTTGGTTATTATACACCTGTGTTGAAACTTTTCCCATTCACTGGAATGGATGATAAATGTTGAAATGCACACCTTTGATACACCTGTGGTCTTTCGGTGTCACACACGGTTCTGTTGTGCACATATGACTTACATACACTATCAGATCACCACAAACAACACACACAAGTGAAGCAAAACTAATAGAAACTATGTCATGTTTCCTCTCTGAACCCGGGGCTCTGATCTGATTAGAGGACGATCAAAGAGAGACAGTCAGGTTTCACTGCACAGAGCTGAGCACCCTGTGGGCTCAGAGGAGAAGAAATCTTCATTTTTTCCCTCAAACAGGTTCCTCGCAGCAGTTTTCCATTTCTGTACTTGGTCGTGGTATTCACCTCTGTAACTACCTCTGTTTAGTACTCATCTCTCTCTCCTTGTGTTTGGTACCTCTCTCTCTCTCTGTAACCCTCCAGTCTTTTCCCTCAGACTCATCCTTTCAGATCCTCTTAAGCTACAACAATGGTAAACAATTCTTTTGTTCTCTGATCCAATTAAACAGCGTAAAGTTGTATTCTCCTCTCTGTGGTGGGTGAATGTCTTTCTCTTTGTGTTTCTGTTAATCTCAGACAGATATCACACTTGGACTGAAGACACACGTCTCTACATACAGCGGCTCTGCTGTTCTCACCATGTGGAGACACAAGTTTACAGTCAACCAGGGTGAAACTATAGAAAAAGTTAAACAAATGTTCAAATATCTGCAGTTTGTGGTGTCTCTTTTTCATTATCTGTCAGGTAGATGAGGACCTTGACAAACTGAGAAGCTGGTTTGTTTTCCTCCTTAAAGACAAATCAGCTGTTAGAAATGTCCAAAGACAAGCACACAGAGCTTCAGACTTCAGGGATTAAACGTGATGACAGAAAACAGGTTGAATTAGCTCATGGTCTTTTTCTCTTCAGGATCTTTCTCTGCGTCTGTAACTGCTGCTCCTGTTTTAAATAACGCTCTGAGGACTGAGGAACATATTGGCTCTGATTTATAGATAAAAAGAGAAAAGGGAAGGGGAGTTCAGTTATTTTTCTCAATAATGCATCAAAGTGGTGCTGAAATCTGTTACAGTGGCTGATGTAACCTTGGATTTAAAAGGATACAGATGAGCTGACACCAGCTGATGTTATATTAAAGGGAATATAAAGTTTCACAGTCAATTTATTCTGCTGGATGATGTGATAATCTGGAGCAGGGGCAGACGTCTGGATAAAGTCTCTGAAAGAAAGATTTCTGGAACTAAGCTGACAATGAGCTGAAGATGAAGAGCTGAAAGGGACTGAGATTATTCTGGGACCTTTGTTTCATCTACAACAGGATCATTTAGATAAGTCCTGTTTAGTAACAGCTTCTTCATTAAACACTGAATCATCCTCAGAGAAAGAATTACAAGCATCAAGCTGTTGATTTCTACAGTTTAAGACCAAATAAAACTTTGAGCCTGAGGATGGAGGTTGGACTGATAAAGACAGACAGAGAGGGGACACTGTGAGGGATAAAGCTAAGAGTGCTTTGATTAGAGATTAGATGGAGAACTGCAGTCAGGAAGTGAAAGTGAAGAAAAGAAAGGAGGAGTGTTTGAAAGGATTGAACAGGTGGGAGGAGAAGGCGCTGAGGATGGAGAAGAAAGGGGGAGAATGGGGGAGGACTAAAGAGGAAAAAGATTGTGTCCAGTTTCGTCACAGGACCCCTGAGAGTGAAGATAAAAGCCAGTCAGCGGCCGACTGCAGATGAAATCTATCACTGTCACCTTGGCTTTGACTGTCTCCAGGCTGAATGTGACAGGAAGGGACCAACATCCTGCTTTTCTCAGGGTTTCATCAGACACAGCCTGAAGTTTGGAGGAGATCTTCAAACAGGAGTCTCTTTACAAACACTCATGTGGTCCATGTTTGAAGCTGCTGTTTTCTGACTTTACGCTGCTGCTGCTGCCTGATGTGTGTCAGAGATAACGTGGAGTGAATGGTTGGTTATATAAATCAGAATCCTGACAGGGTGAGGAGGCTCCAGATATTAACCTGCTTGTTACCTGCATATCATTTCCAGTCCAGTCAAAAATGCTTCTTGTTCAAACAAACTTAATCTTTGATCAAGGGTTTTCCAATTACTCTTGAGTCAAATTTTGTTTTGCAGTTTCATCAGTTACATGAACTCATTCATATTTCATATTATTTCACAGAGTAACAGCTGATTAATTTCTCATGGTTGCAGGTTCATTCAGCTCCCAGCTTGTAACACACTAATGAAAACACAGAGATTTAACAGTGTTGCTTTTACACTCTTGTTTTCTCTGTGGCCTCTTATTCAGCATAAAACATGCTAATGCTGCTGAAATTGGCCCCACACTCTTTCTGAAACTCAAAGACTTGTTTTTACTTTTGCCAAATCCCTTTTCTTTCATGGCTGCAGTATTTTATCATGCCCACATGAATCATTAGTTTTATTTCAAGCAGCACACATTTCTAAACTTCACTGCTGCTACAGTTTGGCTCTCTGAGTGTGTGATGCTTTCAAAGACTCTCTGGTCTTATTATCTGCTCCCAGCTTAATCCAATCAAACACTGTTTGCTTGTCGTCCAAATTACACGCTGAAATGAGCTCCACACTGCCACAGAAACCACTTCAGCAACTTTTACAGAGGAAAATAAAATGATGCAACAGCCACACTAGTTACCCTGAGCAATAAAAAGATCAGGGCCATAAACAAACATCCACCAAAGAACTCAAAGCTCTGTAAAAACAGGCAAAACCCATATTTCCTAATGCAGGTTTGGTTTCGTTTTTAAGAAAGTAAGATACAATGTAAAATGTTACATTCAATTTCAGATTAATGTAGTAAATGCGACTGAAAAATTTAAAGTAGTGTGTAATAAAAAATACCACACATTATGATTGCAATGAGATTTTTGTACTTGTATTTAATATAATTCAAATGCTTTGTTTGCGCGTGATCAATGGAACTGGTCTTCTTTTCTAAAACGGCGGCGTTTGGAAATTTTCTGTATTTAAAGTCTATAAAATTGCATTAAAGTGTCTCCTTCATTTTAGTTGTTTATTTTGAATCTTTCCTGTACTGTGTAAATTGTCAAACATTTTTTTTTCAGTGAAAGGCATTACTTGTTTTTCGTTTTTATTGTTATGTTGTAATTTTTTTGTTTGAACTTCGGCCATTTGTCAGTGTTTTCTCTCCCTCTGTGCAGTTTGTCATGAGCTCCAAGAATCATTGTTCAAATATCTTCAACAGTGTATTCCATGTCATTTTCTGTAGTTTAATGGAAAGAGGCATTGCATTAGTGCGTTTTGTTTATAATGTCTTTTTCTTTGTTGGAGGTGTGAAGTACTTTCCAGTGGTGCAGCACTTTCCGGTTACTGATACTGACCTGTGGGCATGAGATGGTGTAAGTGGAATTTTGCATGTGAGTGGGGATAAATGTTCTTTTGCATGTGTTTTTAAAAACGTCTTTTTCCTGTAATCGATTCACCTGTCTGACATCATGTTGGATTTGTGCAGGATCATTTCATCAGGGAGATGATAGCTTTGAACACGGAAGGAAACAGTGTATGGCTATAAGCCTGCTAAGCTTAGCCAAACACACGACTGACAATGTGTTTTCATGGCAGCCAGATACCCTGGATGAGGTTGTTGTTTCAGGGGATAAGTTGTCCTTTTTAAGAGAGAACAAGTTGATCAGTGACACTGTGAGTCACTATTGTAAGGGGAGATAATGTTTTGCTGCCCTGACTCTGGTGAGGTGATCATCAGAGAGCAGGACCAGGTGTGTGTGTTGCCTGATTGCCCTGATTTGGTGCAGCTGGGAGAAGCTTACATATCCTCCTCAGCTCCAGCTCTCAGTGCTGACTCATTGACTCACCTTCAGAGCCAGTGAGAGGCTGCTTGTGCTTCTGGTGTTCCTTGTGTGCCTGAGTCTCTCAGAGGTTTCAGTGTTTTCTAGTGATTCCCACTGATCCTAGTTTACCCAAGCACCTAGCTTGTTCCCAGCGCCTGGCTTGGCAATAATAGAAGCTCCTGCCCGGTTTCGTTAGTCTCTGGGCAGCTTCTAGCCCAGCTCCTTCCGTTAGCCTTCTTCTGGCTACCTTAGCATTTTCTTTCTCAGGAGGGTATCCTGCTTTGTTTCTGTTCAGCTGCTTGGCAGTGGTGGTTTCGTTCCTTATTTTCCCATTTTTCCCATCCTTGTGATCCTAGAGATCTTAGTGGCGATCCCTTTAGGATAGCTTTTAGAACCCCTCATTTTTTGTGGTCCGCGATTGTGTCCTACTTCCCCCCTTCCCTGACAACTATCTTCTTGTGTCAGAACTGCCCAAACAGTATGTAGTTGATGGGCAGAGGTCAGACTTTGACTATGGTGAGGTTTTGTGTGGTGATGTTGATATTGTTGAGGGTCGGTTAACAGACGAGAGGGTTTACAGCACTTTGAAAAATGGATTAGCTGAGATGTTCTCTTGCTACGACATGTCTTTTGATGATGTGTGGTAGCGCTTGTGCTATTGTTCACCAGCGTGGACAGTATGCACTCATTGATTCTCATGCCCGTGGTTCAGATGGTCTGGTGAATTCAAGAAGTAAGAGTCGTTTTATATTTTAGGTGTCTTGATCAGCTTTTTGATCACATATGCGGGCTGTCAAGGGCATTAACAAGAAACACAAAGCCTTTTGAGATTGTTGGTGTTTGTGTTTCTGTGTCAGGGCCTGTTATTGTTAATGTGCTACAAGGACCTTCAAAAACTGTAGGAAACAGAAGCACTGTGTTTGGTAGTAGTTTGTGTGGGAGGTCTGGCGGGGGTCAGGAGCACTGGGAGACTTATGGCGCTTTTCCACTATACAATTCCAGCCCTACTCTACTCGGCTCGGCTCTACTCTACTCGGCTCTACTCGGTTTGGTTTGCTTTTCCACTAGCCCGCTCCAGACTCACGGTGGGCGTGGATTTTATAGCAGCTGCGCTAAAGTGCTGCGCAGAAGTGCGTGCATGTCATCTCTAACGCGACACAAACATAATTTTGTACTAACATATGTGCCACCGTGGTCTTTAAAGGAAAAAACAAAGCTTTCAAAAGATTTCATTAAAGTAATACAGCGGCTCAGTGTCGGGCGGCATGACGCAGGAGCGGAGGTAAACAACAACCTCGTGCTGCATGCGCGCAGAGGGAAACGAAGGCGTTGCTTAACGACATTAACTCTTCACTGGATCCAGTGAGATCGCTTTAATTTTTGATTTTTGGGCCTGGTATACCGGAGATTTTTTATTTATCAATAATTCTTCTGTGAACTGGTTTTCCTTTTTGGATCCCTGTGGATTAATGGACTGATTGGTGCTTTAAGACTCTCGTAGCAGACAGATCGCTCCTGCGCCGACGAACTTTGATTTAATCGAAAAGACTCTTTAAACCGAACTATCTTTGCTGTTAACTTCTTTTTCGTTTAAAAAGGACTTTTAACTTATTTAGGAATCATGAAGGTGCATTTTAAGGTGGTATTTTGTGTTCATTCAGTCTGGTTCTGTGCCGTCGGGTTTAAATGTCATTAAAAACTCGTCGCGGACTTATTTGTTTTCCTCTTGTAAGTGATTCTACAGAGTCTTAGGCTTCCGTGAGGACATTCTCTGACCAATGAGTGACCGGCAGTCCGTCGACGTCACCTTTTAGTATCGGCTTTACTCGCTTGGAACCCGGGTAGAGTAGGTACTAAAAACTGGCGTCTGCCGTGTAGTACCGCGCTAGTGGAAATGCAACACAAACCGGGTAGAGTCGAGTAGAGCCGAGTAGAGTAGGGCCAAGGCGAGTCAGTGGAAAAGGGCCATTAGTAAGCGCAAGAGGTCAAGACTAAGTTCTGGGTCAAAGACGTTCAACAGTAGGGACGTTGCAGAACAGCTGTTGAATCAGGGGATTTATTTAGAGAACTGCTATGGGAACCATTATGAGACAGTTGTTTGTGTTAAGCAAGCTGAGTCACAAAGCTGTTATAGGGGTTATAAACTGGGTGTGAGTAGGTCTACAGGATACAACATTAGAACCCGTAGTACAGGGAATGATGGGACATGTTTAGGAGATAATGTGTCAGAGGAGCAACAGAGACCATTTACATATTTTAAAAGACACAAGTGTCTTCAAGGATTAAATACAAGAGAAATAGGTTGCATAGGAAGACATTTAAGTGCCAAAATAAGTGGTGGATGAAAATTGAGTATCATAGAAATCCACAGTACAAGGAAAGGAAAGGGAAGAAGTAGGCTAAGAACTAGTTTACAGTATCATACTGATGATTTGCATAAGGAAAAAGTACAGAAAAGGAGTATAGATGCATATAGGGATGATGAAAAGCATAAGGAAGAAGTCAAGAAAAGGAGTATACATAGATATAGGGATGTTGGAAAGCATAGGAAGAACCTTGTAGTGGGTAACAGGTTGAGAAGGCAGAAGAACAAGGAAAGGTTAGAGCAGTTTGATGTTGTTATGCAACCATTTTTAGAAAAAGTCAAAGATGGTCCAGAGTTTATCTGCTGTGTCCGTCATAGGTTATTGTTTAGACATCAGGTGTTAGGTTGTGACAAAGGAGATTACAGGAAGCAGAGGGAAACAGCTTTCATAGCAAATACATGTTTAACAGATACATTTGTACATAAATGTAGCGACAATTATGAAACTCCCTGTAGATAGATTCGTCGAGAGGTCAGATGTGGATTTGCCACACCTGCCATTTTAAGATAAGCAAAGGTGATTTCCCACCTGAAAGTGTTTTAAATAATTTAAACCTTGATCAGGTTCCAGGGGAATTGGCTTGTTTGAATAGTCTGGAACAGCATTTGATAGCTTTGAACATTCAGTTCATGAAAATGTTAGCGTTGCCTAAAGGTAGGCAAAACGGAGTTCATGGTCCGGTTACTTGTGTTCCAGCAAATATTGTACAAATAGATAATTTGTTACCTTGTTTCAATATGGAAGGGTCTTTGTTGAGAGTTAAGCTGAAGCGTAAGCTGACCTATAAAGGTCATTATGAGTATCAGTTTGTTGATCCAGTGCGTGTAAGGCAAGCTTTGCGTTACTTGAAAGAGACGAATGTTCATTATGCAGATGTAGAGTTTAATGAAGAGTGGTTAAATGAGTTTTGTAGAGAGGAAGAGGTTGTTTCTGGTGAGAATAGTGATGTTAATAAAGAGAGTGGTGAAGTGTCTGCAGATGTTGCTGATGACGAATTGTTGCATGACAGACAGCCACACTGCATGTTTCAGGACACTTGTTTGATGCCTATAGATATTGGTCAGGAGGCATTAGATCAGTACTTAGATGGCACTTTGAATGTAGCCCCAGCTGAAGGAAACAACCCTGTTAGAATGTTATATGATCAAGCTAATGAGGCGAGGTGTTTCCCAGTTTTATTTCCTCAGGGTAATAATACTTTTCATGAGAGTGGGCAGTATAGGTTGACTTTGTCCAGGTATTTGAATAATAGGATCTTAAATGCTGACGGTAGGTTTGGTAAGAATATAGAGTACATTTTTTATGTTCAGTACATGTCTGAGCTCGAGCAGGTGGTCTCAAGTGTGTCCATATCGATGAGGAAAGGGAGAGGGAGCCGTGGGTCATTCAGAGTTAGCAATGTGCTAGAGGATGAGGAGTCTTTAAAGAAGTTGCTGCAGTTTGATGATGGCTATCATTTTTTGAAACCTATTCGAGGTACTCCAGCGTTTTGGCAGGGAGTTCAGAAGGACCTTCTGGCCTGTGTTCAGCAGCTAGGTATTCCTACGTGGTTTTGTTCATTTTCCTCTGCTGATATGCAGTGGAAATATCTCTTGGGTTGTATTTGAAACAGGAAGTTAGGACAGACACAGCTGAGGAGTTAGAGTGGGCAGATAGGTGTGAGCTTCTGAGGCATAATCCAGTGAAAGCAGCGGGAATGTTTGATTTCCGCTGGCATTGTTTTCTTAGAAAAGTTCTGATGTCTCCAGCAGAGCCTATTGGTGAGATGGTAGATTACTTTCATAGGGTGGAATTTCAGCAGCGTGGGTCTCCACACATTCATAGTTTGTTTTGGATTGAGAATGCTCCACTGATTGATAAAAACACAGATGAGGAAGTTGTTGAGTTTATAGATAGGTATGTAACCTGTAAGTTACCATCCCAGGATGAGGACCCGTTGGAAGTAGTTACATCTGTGCAGCAGCATTCAAAGCGTCACTAAAACTTGTAAAAAAAAAGAACACGACCTGTCTGTGTAATTTTCCGAGACCAGCATCAGCTCGGACTGTTTGTAGAGGACAAAGTGCAGAAGATTCAGAGAGAAGTGTCAGGTACAGAAAAAGGAGGGTTGAAATGCAGGTGCATTCAAAGAGTGTCAGGCAAAGAAAGATGCAGAGAAGTTACTCAGGGAAAGAGCTTCAGCCATTTTGACAGCTGTGAAAAAAGCTCTTGCAGATGAGGATAGGCACTTTGACAGTATAGAGCAGTTGTCTCAGAGTGTAGGGACAGATCCTGATGGATTTGAGTGGGCTTACAAGTTTTTTGCACGTAAAACCCATGTTGTTTTGAAGACGGATGTTAATGAAGTGTGGATTAACCAGTATAGCAAGTCACTGTTGAAATGCTGGAATGTCAATATGGATATCCAGTCTGTTGTTGATGCATATGCCTGTGTAGTGTACATCATTTTGTACATATTGAAGGCAGAACAGGAGATTGGCTTGTTGTTAGCTAATGCTCAGAAAGAGTCAGCTCAGGATCAAAATGTGAGTGTGAGAGAGGCTTTGAAGCAGCCTTGGTCGTGTCTATCTACACAACAGCTGTATGTGCCCAGGAGGCTGGTTATAGGTTAGTACCGAGCATGCATTTGAAGGAATGCTCTAGAAAGGTAGTGTTTGTCCCAACAGGGAACAATGTTGTACGTTTGAGTTTGCCTCTGAGTGTGTTAAAACAGAAGGTGTCATCACAGGATCTTTCTTCAGAAGACATGTGGATGACTAGTGTAGTTGATAGATACAAGAAGAGGCCTAACAACAGTGACTTCAATGACATATGTTTGGCATCTTTTGTCTCACAATATCGTCTTCTAAGCAAAAATGAGAAATCAAAAAGTGCAATCAAAGTTTAAAAAGACAGTG
Source organism: Thalassoma bifasciatum (assembly GCA_008086565.1). Lineage (NCBI taxonomy): Eukaryota > Metazoa > Chordata > Actinopteri > Labriformes > Labridae > Thalassoma > Thalassoma bifasciatum. Next base: position 12,269 of record RPOG01003843.1, on the reverse strand, counting down.
GCTGTATCACTAAAAGAACACGTACCAAACCGGCAGTGGTACGTTATGCGCGATTTTCTGAGACAAAAAAACCCGGAACTTTTCCACCAGAGTATTTTGCAGTTGTTTTTACCGTATCACAGGGACACGCAGCTGAAACCATCTCAGTTTGAAACTTTTAAAGAGTTTTACATGAATGGCCATGTTATGTTTTGTGACGGCTCTTGGCCCTTAGTGAAGGAGGTTGTGGATTCCAACAGGTGTAGGTTTGAAATTCAAATCTGAAGATTTGGACGAAATCAGAAATTCAGTGGACAGTGATGCTCCATTAGAAGATGCCTGGTCCCAGCTGTGCCCAGAGCAGGAACTGGAGAGGTTGCAGTGTGTGGAGGAAATGGAAAAGAGAGCAGAATGTAGATGAGCATGTCGACAACATCCCTGATTTGTCTGTTAGCTGTAGAGAAGTTTGTCATGTGGAAAAGAGGAACAGCGTCATGAGTAGGAGGGATGGCATGGCTCCAGTGAAGTCTCTCAAAGTGACTCAGTTCTCTGTTTTTAATCAGGTTAGACAGTGGTGTTTAGATAAGGCTAATGGTTGAAAGCCAGACCGCCTGCATGTGTTTGTAACATCAGGCCTATTCAGTACGAGACAGTGAGGTTGCTGTCACCTATGTGTCGTGAGCCTGACAACACTTGTTTTGTTGACAGCACCTACAGGTATTGCTGCATACAATTTGCATGCAGCAACCATTCACAGCACACTCAGCATTGGAAAGGATGTGCGCCTACTGTATATTCCTTTGGGTGAGGACAAGATCAATTCTTTGCGCACCAACTGTGTAGATTTACAGTTGTTGATCGTTGATGAGATCTCTGTGGTAGATCACAGGTTGTTAGCGTATATTCATGGTAGATTGAGGCAGATTAAACAGACTGGAGACTTTTCGCCTTTTGGGAATGTGAGTGTTATTGTGGTTGGTGATATTAATCAGTTGCCTCCCGTTAAAGAGAAGCCTCTGCATGTTGATAGTGAAGATGTGAACTTGTGGTCCAGTCTGTTAAGTGTTGAGTTAACAACAGTTGTCAGACAGCAGGATACCGCATTTGCTGAGGTGCTGAATAGGGTCAGAACACTTAAAGACAGTCCAATGCTGGTCAGTGATATTGAGACACTGAAAAGTTGTGAAACTGGAGAAGTTAGCTCAGCTCTTCATATTTTTCCAACAAATCATCAAGTAAATGAGCACAATGTTCAGGAGCTGTTCAGAGCTTGTCCTGAATATGTTGAAATTGGGGAACAGGATTTTAGTACAGGTAAGAAAACTGGGAAGCTGGAGCTTATGTGCGGGCATCTCACCAAAGCCAATAAGACGTGCTTGGAGGCAACACTGCTTTTGGGAAATGGTGCTCGTGTCATGTTGTGTAAAAATGTAGATGTAGGTGATGGTCTAGTGAAAGGTGTATGTGGTACTGTGACTCACATAGTGGAAGGCAAGAAGTTTCCTGAGAGGGTGTTTGTGAAGTTTGATGATCCTGAGATTGGTGCTCAGAGGAGGAAACAGTGTGCCAGTGTTAGTGGGGATTTTGTCGGTTCAACACCCATTGAACCTGAGGAAGAGAGGGTGAATGGTAAGGGTAGATTGTGGAGGCAATTTCCACTGAAACTTGCTTGGGCTTGTACAGTACATAAAGTCCAGGGTCTTACTGTGGATCACGCTGTAGTCTCTTTTAAAAAGGGCGTTTTCAGTAGGGCAGGCGTATGTGGCTTTAAGCCGCGTGCGTAGTTTGTCAGGTTTGATCATTCAGGATTTCAATGAGGGATTGATTTATTGTAGAGCTGACATTAGAGGAGCTTTACAAAGAATGCCTAGATTCTTGGTTGAAGACAGAACCGTGTACACAAAAACATGATTTGTCTGTGTTTTTGATGAATGTGCAGAACTTGTCTCTTCATTTGTCAGATTTGGAGAGATGCACACAGCATTTGCAGCTTAACTGTATTACTGTGACAGAAACATGGTTGTCCAGTGATTCTGTTGTAGATGTTATCAATGGTTTCCAGTTCCATCACTGACTAGCAGTGTTTTTTATTCCAGTGAGCACCCAGTTTTGACTGCGTTGCAAGCCCAACAACAAGGGGGTGTTGGCATGTTTAGTTCAGAGAATGTGCAGCTTGACTTAATCAAAGCTCTCAGAGGGCAAAGACTATATTCATAGAATTTTCTACATCCGAACACATCCTGTGCAGACAGAAGACTGAAGCTGCTTACAGGTTTCTGCCTGTTAAGCGGCTGAGTAAACATGTTTTCATTCTGAAAACCAGAGGTAGAGTTACCCTCCTGGTTTGAGAGCACAAAGAGAATCTGGTGGGTCTTTGCTTGACATAGAGAACATGGCATACTGCGAGAAAGCTGTGGGGTCAGAAGCACAACACTGATATCAGGGAGCTGCTCTGAACAGGGGCCTGTCCATACTGGTACATTAACTGAGACCAAAAGAGTTATCTTTGGACTTCTCAGAGTCAGCTCAGTTTTTCCAATTGAATTCAAAGCCCAGTCCTTTTATTTATAACACAGCTAAAATATTCCTCCTCATTCTTTTCAGGCTGGATGTGATGAGCTCAAACATTTCTATATTTCAATTCTCTAGAAGACTCCAACATTCAGAGAGTGGAGAAAGGACTGAAGCCATCCGTGACACATTAAACCAAATCCATGTCTGACACAGTGCCTGTAGCTCCCCAAGCGTTTCAATTTAGGCACTTGGCTCAGAAAGAAACAGCTGAAATATGGAGTTGCTACCCCGTGTCTCCCCCAAGGGGCATAATTTTCATGCTTTCAGCTACTTGTTGAGGAAAGGACACAGCATAAGCTAACTGAAACGCTGCATGGACAGACAGGGAGCTGTTGTACTTTGGCTCACATGCTCACCTGATTCTCTGAGCTGCTTCTGTCTGTGAATTCATTTACTGGAATAAGTTATTGAATTCACCAGCTTCTATCATGAACTTTTTTCTTTTGGAGCTTTTAGTTAAGTTTTAAGCTTTAAACAGGGTTGCCTTCTCTCAGGGTTCCTTAGGTCAATAGGTGCTATAGACTGCACGCACATCAGTGTAAGTTTGGAGAAAAATGAAGTGGGCTATGTGATAGAAAAATGTTCAACATTCAGGTAGTTTACATAATACAGGACTATTTGCAAATTTAATGTACCCCTATCCTGACCCTAGTGAAGGGCCACAAACAAGGTTTAATGTGGCACTTGCAAAAGCCATGGTCAGTGCTGTTACGTTTCTGCAAGGTGTAATGTGAATGAAAGTGATCAAATGCAAAAAAAATGAGCAAAATAAAAAGAAAACAACTCCACCCCAACAAACAAAGAACACAAAATGGCTTTTGGGTTTGAAAAGGTGGAGTGGAGGTTTTAAATCTCCACACCCACCCACTGATTCTACCAAAAAGGTAGACTAACTAAAAATAGGCCTCAAAAGAAAACTCCAAGTCCACCTGGTGTGGAGAAGGAACGAACACAAAAGATCTCCTCTGAGATTCAAACTCCTCAAACAAAACTCAAGACACCCTTGTTTCCGCCCCCACACACACACTCACACAAAGTCTAATAAAATCACTCACACATACACTGAGCAACCAACTGAAGGTGTTGGTCGTCAGTGTGTCACACACTGAGTGAGGGGAAGAAACCTCTTTTAAAAGGTAGCCTGGCTGATGAGCACAGGTGTGATGAGCACAGGTGTGATGAGGACAGGTGCTCTCAATGATGAGCTCGTTAGGAGCTCTGGAAGTCAAAGGAAACCTGCAGACTACCAAGCCCCATCTGTAACAGTATTAAGATGACGTTTGGATCACTAAACCCCACAGCTGCCTCATATGAACTGTAATGAATACGCTTGAATTTGAACTTGTAAATGTGTACAGACATAATTGTTTCTCCATGCCTGAAAATACATAAGCATACAGCACCAAATTACCTTCTTTAAATGTTCAAGTTTTTCCAGCTCCAGCTTTTTTATTTCAATGAGCAACTTTTTGTGCTCTGTCAGGCTCGAGTTTTCTCTTATCTGCTCCAACCTGAAAGTAGTTGAATACATACAGTTGCTTCAGCATATACACGGCAGTTTTTCATACATTTTTAAACTGGTGTCGATGTCACAACAACTACTCTCATTAAACTGGAGTTCAGTCCATCTCTCGACTGTCTCTAAGTGGCTTGTCCAGAGGTGGAGGCCACAGGCTCAGGCTCAGGAGGGTTTTACTCTTCCTGTAGAATGAGCATAGCAATTTATTATTTATGGGAGAGGGCACTTGGGCACAATTATTAGTACAACGAGGAGACCACCACCATTAGTGAGACAGTAAAGATACACAGACACATTGTCCAGACTCCATCTGTGTCAAAACAGTTGAACTATTAAGTGCTGAAAGTTAGAAAATAAGGGCTGAGTGGTGCCAGTGATGGTCTTACTGAGTACATAAACAGTGAGCAGGCTGCATATGACGTGGGAAAGGAATTTTAATGTAGCGACACTGACCACAGCTGAAATATACGATGGATTGATGTTACTGTTATTTTACTGTTTACCTCTGTACAGGACAGTTTGTGTGGGTGGGGGCAGCAGTGGGAGGGTTAGAGTCTCACTATCAGCTGTAATATTGTGCTGTGACTGCTGATACCTCACCAGTGTCTAATGTCATGTCTCTCTGCATGTCTTCCTCTCTACACCCCCAATAAGAAGATGACCCTCGGATGAGAGGTCGAGCTCTTCTGCAGGGGTAGACCCCAGAGTTGGAGGCCCTCCCCCTGTTTTTTTTTAGATTGAATATTTCCCTGTAAACTGCAAACAAAATCAATTCAATCCTGTTGATTTCACCCATATTACAGAGACAGTGAAGAAATAAAGCATGTTATTTTCTGCTTTGAAATTTGTCTTTGTATCAGTCTACTTCAACATAAAATCTACTGTTATCAAATTGTACTTATCACACACTGTATTAATATTAACATATATTCTAAAATGGCTTTATCAGTCAGGTGTGATGATGTAATGATCTGAAATAGTCTGAAATGGTCACACAAACCTCTCAGAAAAAAATCAAACAGAGTTTAGAAAGCGCTCAATAGGTTACAATTTATTATAAGCAAATTTGAAACCTTACTGGGAATAGCTAGCTACGTTGGAGAGACCTCTCCCTCATTTGAGTACAGATGAGATTTATGGCTCTTTGAGAGGAGCCGGATCTTGGCGAGCTGTTCCAAAAAACTGGATCCTTTGGCTCATTTTTTATTTATTAATTAAGAAGCCAGCCTGGCCTTAACTCATTTTACGTCACAACACTACATTTGAGAGGGTATAGTCTGAACCCAACAAACTTCCATCAGAAATTGTTGTGCATTACGCTGCTTTACATTTTACTGTGACACTTTACCAGGGTTAGGACCAAAAACAGGAATCTGGAAGCAGACAAATGATCACAACACTAGAACACAGGCAGGCAGCCAGAGTAGAGAGAACAAAAGGTGAGCTTAGACACTCAGGGAGAGGAGATAACAAGACAACACAGGTGAAGAAAATCAGGGTCATCAGGGAGGCAGAGAGTCAACCTGAGACAACACAACTAAAAAGGAAACGTGAAGTAAAGGGGAAGAATCCACTCAACTTTTAACCTCCATTGTGTTCACTTTTCAGTCATCAGACTCAGTATTTTATCAACTTTGTCAGATGTGTTCAGCAAATAAACATCCATCACCAGAGTTTGGACTTATCTCTCTGCTGCTTTCAGACGATGACCTTCAATTCTGAAATCTCTGTGATAAGACTTCATCATGGCTGAACATCCGTTCTGATAAATAATTAGATTTACTTTATCTGTCTCTGCTGGTTGAACTGTTTCAATTTGATTTGATAAAGGAGAAAGTGAGAGAACGTTTAGCCGGAGTTTTCTTCTCACACTAATATTTCAAAGTTCAGAATCTGGACTAAATGACTCCATGGATTATTTCAGATGTTGTTCTTTGGCACATTTTTCTGAGTAAGTTAAAGCATTGAAGCTTTTAAACACAGTGACAGTGAGTAAATGAGTAAAATACTCTGAAAACCCCAAAGACACTCACAGAGAGACAAACTGATCTAATAATAAAGCAGAGAGATCCTCAAAGACCCTAAAACAGACAGAGAGGGATCAGGACATAAGCAGAGAGGAAGGGAGTGAGGAGGGGGGAGGTTCATTAGGCGTGAAATCTGTGTGAGATTAGAGCGTTACAAATGTGAACATGTCCCGTTAGAAAGTCCCCGAGAGGGAAGAAGAAACAGGAGCAGACAGATTAGAAACACAATCTGTGAAGGACTAACAGCAGCTCAAATGTAAACCAGCCGCTTCATGGAGCCAAACAGGTGTCTGAGTGTGTGTGTTTTCAGCTGGGACACACACACACACACACACACACACACACACACACACACACACACACACACACACACCTGAGTGCTGCTCTGAGGTTTGTGGAGATAATTCTGTGCAGCCAGGCCAGCAGCAGAGGAAGAAGGTTTACATCTGAAACAAGCCGAGCAGAGTCTTTAAAAACATCGATCTGAGGGAACATCAGGACCAAACGACCATAAAGTCCTCCAGGTGCTTTCTGGGTAATCCAATCATTTCAGGCTAAATGATTTCCGAATGTGTGTGTGGGTGTGTGGGTGTGCGTGTGCTGCCCATTGGAGTGAAGCCACCACTTAGATCATTAATGCGTGATAAGAAACATCTTTACTGCCCCCTNCATGTTGTGTCATCTTTTAGCTCGATGGCTGTCTGAGAAAGTTAAAGCATTGAAGCTTTTAAACACAGTGACAGTGAGTAAGTAAGTAAAATACTCTGAAAGCCCCAAAGACACTCACAGAGAGACAAACTGATCTAATAATAAAGCAGAGAGATCCTCAAAGACCCTAAAACAGACAGAGAGGGATCAGGACATAAGCAGAGAGGAAGGGAGGGAGGAGGGGGGAGGTTCATTAGGCGTGAAATCTGTGTGAGATTAGAGCGTTACAAATGTGAACATGTCCCGTTAGAAAGTCCCCGAGAGGGAAGAAGAAACAGGAGCAGACAGATTAGAAACACAATCTGTGAAGGACTAACAGCAGCTCAAATGTAAACCAGCCGCTTCATGGAGCCAAACAGGTGTCTGAGTGTGTGTGTTTTCAGCTGGGACACACACACACACACACACACACACACACACACACACCTGAGTGCTGCTCTGAGGTTTGTGGAGATAATTCTGTGCAGCCAGGCCAGCAGCAGAGGAAGAAGGTTTACATCTGAAACAAGCCGAGCAGAGTCTTTAAAAACATCGATCTGAGGGAACATCAGGACCAAACGACCATAAAGTCCTCCAGGTGCTTTCTGGGTAATCCAATCATTTCAGGCTAAATGATTTCCGAATGTGTGTGTGGGTGTGTGGGTGTGCGTGTGCTGCCCATTGGAGTGAAGCCACCACTTAGATCATTAATGCGTGATAAGAAACATCTTTACTGCCCCCTCCCTGCACGTTGAGACCATAATTATTAACAACTGTTTGGCTTCATAACTGCAGTGAGCTGATCCAGCTGAGTGTTTGTGTCTGTGAAACAAGAACAGAGGACGAAATGTTCATGTGAGGCCGTGAGCTTTAAAGATTTAAAGAGAGAGAGAGAGACGCTGTATAAGGGTGCTCAGGCTTTTCTGTACGAACTCCACTGGACGGCACATTAACACCTGGATTTCATTACTTGCAGGTCTTTTCCAAGTACGGAAGTAGGTTTTTTTTTACAGTCCTTAGAGTTTTCTTTTTCTTTTTTTTTTTTTTTTTTAAGAAAACTCCATTTATGCCCTTGTTGTAGTCTTAAATGGTTTACATTTCAAATGAATCTCTATTTTCTTGCACTGGTGATTTAAAAAAGTCTTATTTCAGCCACTGAAAAACTTCATTTTAGCTTTAAGGCTCCCTGCAAACCCCCTTCATTCTTTCCAGCTCTCTAGAGGCTTATCTGGGACAGAACTATGGGCTTACCTTGGTGTTTAAGCCCCACCTCTCTAACATAAACCAGTTAGGAGCTCATCGTTTCAACAAGTCTTGAGAACACCTTGTCCTATTTTCAGAACAAACTGTTTTGATCAGTTATCAGTTATGGGCGTACAAACACAAAGTTTTAAAAGTTTGCACAGGTTTAGTCTGAGAATCCAGCATTGTTACTTTATATCCTTGTTTTGAATATGAGAAAGCAAAGTACCCGTTTGCTTGTTTGCATGTCATTGCTACTTGTTTGCATGTCATTGCTACTACTGCAGGCTCACACAGTGTAAATCAGACCGACTTGTGTTCATGCAAATCTGCAAAGGTTATGTACTTTACTGATGAAACCCTTCGAACGATTTAACTCAGTGTGTTGTGAAGGGAGAAGTCTCTGAAAACTGGACTGTCTTTATGAACAGCAAAATAAAATGGAGTCATATTCACTCAAACACCTGCTGAGTCATCGTAGAGTCAGGGTCAGTTTGAGGTTTGATAAGTTTCTCTGTAAAGACTGAAACCAGTCTGAAAAGAAGTCGAAGTCCAGTTAAATTCACCTCAGCTGCAGGATGTGTTTGGTGAAGTTAGGAGAGCGAGTGAGTCGAAGGAGAGAATTCAGTAAAGAAATAAATTACAACCATTCATCCTAAAATCATTTCTGAAGTGTTGTGAGTTTCTCTGATTGATGTTCTTAAACACAGCCTCTTTGTTTTAACCTATATCATCGACCTGCAGGCCTCTTTCCTCCAAACTGAAACACAGACTGATCTCAGCCCAGCTCTCGTCTGTGATGTTGTTTCTGTTTCCCAAAGCTCTCATTGAATTTCCCCGAGCAGCGACTGCTCAGAGTCAAACTCAGACAGAGTCTGTGAGAGCTGCTGAAGGTTAGACGCTGATTCATGGAGCTGTTCGATATGATGCCTGCTCGTCCACAAGTGTGTGATATCGACTGCTTGTTCCTCCCACACACTCTCACTGCTGAGCCTCCAGATTTCTGATGAGTGTGGATCTGAGTTAAAGTGTGTGTTGTGATGTTATTTTGTTCNGTTAAATTCACCTCAGCTGCAGGATGTGTTTGGTGAAGTTAGGAGAGCGAGTGAGTCGAAGGAGAGAATTCAGTAAAGAAATAAATTACAACCATTCATCCTAAAATCATTTCTGAAGTGTTGTGAGTTTCTCTGATTGATGTTCTTAAACACAGCCTCTTTGTTTTAACCTATATCATCGACCTGCAGGCCTCTTTCCTCCAAACTGAAACACAGACTGATCTCAGCCCAGCTCTCGTCTGTGATGTTGTTTCTGTTTCCCAAAGCTCTCATTGAATTTCCCCGAGCAGCGACTGCTCAGAGTCAAACTCAGACAGAGTCTGTGAGAGCTGCTGAAGGTTAGACGCTGATTCATGGAGCTGTTCGATATGATGCCTGCTCGTCCACAAGTGTGTGATATCGACTGCTTGTTCCTCCCACACACTCTCACTGCTGAGCCTCCAGATTTCTGATGAGTGTGGATCTGAGTTAAAGTGTGTGTTGTGATGTTATTTTGTTCGGTGGACGAGTGAAATAAACTAAATGTGCCGACAGGGGAACTTTTGGATCACTGTTTGTTTGAGGTCAAGTTTTTAGCAGAAATGATTGTATTTTTAGAGAAAGACTCTTATTTTATTCTACATTGACTAAGAAAAGGCCTCAAACATCCCATCAAAGAGCTGCTGAAACTTAACATCACACTCTTTAGTGACCTGTTCTCCACTTTCTGTTTCCTCCCTCATCCACATCCTGTCTAATCAGTCATTTATAAAACTCCCATCTTCTCACTTTTAATCCCGTCCCTCCATCACTCAATCCTTCCATTTATTCTGTCGTTCAAAGAGAGAAATAAAAGTTTGCAGCCTCCCTCCATCGAGCTGTCGGACCGTTCCCTCGATCTCATCCCTGAGGATAAAGCAGAGAATATATTTTCACTTCTATCAGGGAGGATTTAGGAGACCATCTCCACTTAATGAGGGTTTTAAAAGTTAAGAGAAAAACAGAGCCCACCATGATCGACGCAAATTAAGAGGAGAAAAGTGAGCACAAGTTCACCAGAGTGTGTGTGTGTGTGGAGAGAGAGGGTTGTGTTAAACACAGTTTTCAAACTTTAAAATTAAAAGTTTGTTGGTGTTTTACTGAAACTCTGAGTTGATCAATAAAACCTGATTCATGCTCCTTTTTTCATCTTTGTGTGTAAATCACAGATAGACACATGACCTCCACTTGAAGCAAGTTTACAGATTAACTTCATCTTTTTTCAGAATTTAAACTCAAACACTGTTTAAGGTGAATGTGAGCCACATGAATTTTAAAGTTATTTTTATTTAGAAACTATTTTCTGAATCAACTCTGTCCCTGAAGAAAATGTCAGAGATTCACTAAAGTCAGTCCATCTCCTCCAGGAGGGAGCGTCACTGTTTGAACTGTTTTATTTTGACAATAAAAGTTGTTCCCAGACGCAGACGGTGGCAGCAGAGCAGGAGCAGATCAGTGATTTATTCATGTTTTATAAAAAGCTCAGTGTCAAGCAGGTCTAGGAAAAGTTTCCTGGAAAGAGCACAAAGTGACTGAAAGCAGCAGAGCAACAAAGACAAACTGTCCACAGAAATACAGGATCTGGATCTGGTATAAATAACAACCTGCTGAGGAGGGTTTTAGCTTAGTCAGCATGTTAAAAGTTATAAAACCATAGAATGAAAAAGAGGTGAAACATGGGTGTAGAGGTGTAAATGAGGGAGGGTCTGTGTGTCTCTAGTGGAGAGAAGGAGAAACAAACAGAAAGGAAAACACAGCTCCAATGAGACTGAGACCAGAGTTTCTCCTTCAGCAGGTAGGGAGACTTTTTCACTCAAGTTCATGAATGTTAATCAAAAGCTTTAGTCAAAGTTAACATTAGGAAAAAAATGTATAACAAGCTCATCAGGAGCATCCTTGGAGCTGTAAATGTTGCCCACACAGGCTGAAACGGGTCGGCCTCTCATGTTTACTCCCTCACTCACTGTTTTTTACTTTTATTAATGGCTACAGTGAAGGGTTTTCTTTTTTTTTCTTTGAAGCAATTTTTCTGTAGTGATTACAATCTAATTTTGATCAAGATTTATTTCTTAAAATGTGACGACTCATGTGAAATCTGAATAGAAACTGATCTGCTTGGTTTAAAAACAGATCACCAGAAAGAGAAATGTTTTCTTTCTTTCTGACATGTTTGAATGAATCATCTTCTAATGTCTAATTTTATCTTCTGCATGTTTCCATAATTATACCACACTGATGCTTATTTGTGGTTAATGATGCTCTGAAAATCTGCCGTCACTTTATTCTGCTGCTGCCACTTTGTGGAGCAGAATACAGAGAAACTCTTGGAGAGAGAAACAGACGGATAGAAACATAGAAAGAGGAGGGAGTGATTTCCAGTTTGGACCAAACAACAAAGTCGTTCAGAGAAATGATTCTGGTCAGGACAGAAGAGTCAGAGCCAGCGTCTACAGATGGAGACAAATGTTTCTTTTTGTGAGTCAGAGTCGTTTATTTACAGGCTGCTCAGAGCAGATTTCTGTGGCCCTCGTGTTTGTGATGTTATCTGGCTCATTTCTTTGTCTTAGAGATCATTTAAAATGTACACAAACTCTCTGCTGGAGGCTTTGAGCTGAACTGAAACATGCTTTGGTGTCTCTGACAGGTTTCCACAGAATATGGAGAGTCGATCAATGTTTGCCCCCCGGCTGCAGACACAGATCAGTGTCTTTATTGTGATCTCAGCAGGAAATAATCCTGAGTCTAAAGAGATCTGTCAGATTATAAACCAGTGTTTGGATAACAATCTTCATCAGGAACACAAAGTCAATAAATGACGGAGCAGTCAGAGTGAAAACACACACGCAGCAGATCGTTCCTGAAGAGTTAATGTGGTTTCCTCTGAACTCAGGATCCTTGATGTTTATTTTCTCTGAATTATAAAGAGACCTCAGGTGTGTGTAAATGAATCAACGGGTAATGAATGCAAATGTATGTTTTTCTTTGATTAATGCAAAACAACGACTGATCTTACCACTTTAACAAAAGGAGGATAAACACTGTGGATGAATTCAGTATGTTTAACAAACAGAGAGAGGGAGGTGTTGAAGGAATTAATAATAAAGACAAAGACTGTTGTTCTTGACTGTTCTTCATGTGCTGGTTTCTGCTGGAGGTGAGACAGGAAAC